>APFE031451575.1:1946-20540 GCA_000404065.3 Pinus taeda | reverse complement strand
TGATTAGTATTATAGTGTTACAAAATAGTAAAACATAAAACATAAAATGAACAAACAATATAGTAATAAAATGAATTAGGATTACTAATATAGTAATAACATGAATTAAATAATGATAATGATTAGTATAAGAGTGTTACCAAATAATAAAACATAAAACATAAAACAAAGAAACAATATAGTAATAACACTAATTACATAATGATAATGATTAGTATAATAGCGTTACAAAATATTAAAATATGAAACATAAAACAAACAAACAATATAGTACTAACATGAATTAAAATTATTAATATAGTAATAACATGAATTAAATAACTATAATGATTAGTATAATAATCTTAGAAAATAGGGTTAAAAAATAGTAAAACATAAAACACAAATAGCATTACAAAATAGCGCTACAAAATGGTGTTACAATCTACTAAAACTTGAAACACAAAACAAACAAACAATATAGTAATAACATGAATTAAATAATGATAATGATTAGTATAATAGTGTTACCAAATAGTGTTAGAAAATAGTAAAGCATAAAACATAAAACAAACAAACAATATAGTAATAAAATGAATTAAAATTATTTATATAGTAATAACATGAAATAGAATTATTAATATTGTAATAACATGAAGTAAATAATGATAATGATTAGTATAATAGTGTTACAAAATAGTAAAACATAAAATATAAAACAAACAAAGAATATAGTAGTAACATGAATTAAAATTATTAATATAGTAATAACATTAATTCAATAATGATAATGATCAGTGTAATAGTGTTACAAAATAGTAAAACATAAAACATAAAACAAACAAACGATATAGTAACAACATGAATCTAAATTATTAATATAGTAATAACATATATTAAATAATGATAATGATTAGTATAATAGTGTTACAAAATAGTAAAACATAAAACATATAACAAACAAACAATATAGTAATAACATGAATTAAAATTATTAGTACAATGATAACATGAATTAAATAATGATAATGATTACTATAATAGTGTTACAAGATAGTAAAACATAAAACATAAAACAAACAAACAATATAGTAATAACATGAACTAAATAATGATAATGATTAGTATAATAGTGTTACAATATAGTAAAACATAAAACAAGCGAACAATCTAGCAATAACATGAATTAAATAGTTATAATGATTAGTATAATAGTGTTACAAAATAGTGTTACAATATATTAAAACATAAAACATAAAAGAAACAAACAATATAGTAGTAACATGAATTAAAATTATTAATATAGTAATAACATCAATTAAATATTTATAATAATTAGTATAATAGTTTTACAAAATAGTAAAATATAAAACATAAAACAAATAAATAATATAGTAAGAACATGAATTAAGATTATTGGTATAGTAATATCATGAGTTAAAGGATGATAATTATTAGTATAATAGTGTTACAAAATAGTAAAACATAAAAAAAAAACAAACAAACAATATAGTAATAACATGAATTAAAATTATTAATAGAGTAATAACATGAATTAAATAATGATAATAATTAGTATAGTAGTGATACAAAATAGTGTTACAGAATAGTAAAAAATGAAACATAAAACAAACAAACAATATAGTAGTAACATGAATTAAATAATTTTAATGACTACTATAGTAGTCTTACACTTAGACTCAAAAGAGATTATTAGCCTCTTCAACATGTACATCCCTATGAACGCTGTGGAAAAGAAGTCTTGCTAGGACTCCATAGGAACCCAAGAAGATCTAGTCAATCTGGAGAATATCATCATAGCATAAGATCTCAATCTTACTCTCCTTTGAATAGACAAGACAGGAGGCAGCATTTCTCGAGATCCGGAAAGGGAATGGGCAGAGGACCTTATGCAGGCCTGGGACCTCCTGGACATAAAGCAAATCTCAGGTAAGTTCACTTGGACTAACAAAAGAATTGGTCCTGGCCATATTGCTGCTAGATTGGATAGATTCTTAATTCAAAGCTCTTTTCTTCTGCTTGGATTAGAAGCTAGAGTTCACATTCTCCCTTGCAGCACTTCGGATCATAAACCCATAAAGCTAGAACTGGTGTTTCAGCTTGACCTTTGTCCAGTCCCCTTCAGATTCAGCCTGCTCTAGACTAATGAACCAAACTTCATGCATTTAGTTAAGGACATCTAGAGGCAGCTAGTAAAAGGCTCCCCCTTTTTTGTGTGGGAGGAGAAGCTCAAAAGAGCGAAAATGGCTTTAAAAGGCTGGGTCAAAACTCTACCCAATCCAGCAAATGAAAGAAACATTCTTCAATGCAGTCTGGAAAGTCGCCACCTCCAAGCTGAAACAACTGATATAACCAAAGAATTTCTAGACAAAGAAGACCAGATGCAGCAAAACTTCCACAAGGCTTGTCTAACAGAAGAGGAGTACTGAAGACTTAAGTCATGCAGTCTTTGGCTTAAGGCAGGGGACAAAAACTCTTCCTTCTTTCATAAACAAGCTCAGGCTAGGAAATGCACCAATGTCATTTCCAAAATTAAAGATGGCACTATTACTAATAAAGACAATGCAAGCATCAAAAAAGCTGCCTCCCTTAATTTTAAAAGGCTATATAGCGAAGATAAAATTCTGGACCAAAGCTCTAATATGACTGATGTGGTTCCCTCCTTGATTACTGTTGAAATGAATTACCTTCTTCAAGCTAAAGTCACTAAGAATGAATTCAAGGATGCCCTCTTTGACATGGACCCAGAAAAAGCCCTTGGACCGGATGGTTTTACAACCAGATTCCTCCAATCTTGCTACCAGATTATGGAAAAGGATGTATACAAAATGGTTATCAAGTCCCAAGCTTGCCAGAAAATCAGAGGAAGCATGAACACTGCTTTTCTTGCTCTCATGCCCAAAGAGAAAGGAGCCAATACTTTCAACAGGTTTTGTCTGATATCGCTATGTAACATCGGTTATAAACTGATTACTAAAGTTATTTCTAATAGACTTAAGCTCATCCTCCCCAAACTCATTCTGGAAAGCCAAGGAGGATTCATTTAAGGGAGACAGATAGTGGACAACTACATGTTGGTCCAAGAGGCAATCCACTCAAGTATGAGTCCCAAGGAAAAAGGTATGGTTGTCAAGCTTGATTTAGCGAATGCTTTTGATAGAGTCAAGCACAGTTTTCTACTAAAAGTCCTACGCAAATTTGGATTTGGGCCTGCATTTCAGAGCCTTGGATCGCTCCTTCAATAAATGGCAGAGCTGCTAACTTTTTCAAAGCCACGAGTGGGCTCAGGCAGGGGTGCCCACTCTCACCCCTTCTTTTTGTTCTTCAAGCCTCTGTCCTTAGCTTCTATTTAGACAAAAAAACTATGGATCAAGAAATTGTTGGGCTCTGTATAGTAAAACGTGTTGAAAACATCAACCATTCCCTCTTTGCGGATGAAACCTTGTTATTGGGAGCTGCCTTTATGCTTATAGCCTCCAGATTTAAAGGAGTCTTAGATGAGTTTTATTTGATTTCGGGAAGCAATTTAAACATTGGAAAATGCCATATCTATTGCTAGAACACCACTTCCAACATGCTTAATTCCATTTCGAGAACTTTTGGTTTCGCAGCCTCCTCAAACTGGACTTCCTTCAAGTATTTGGGCCTTCCTGTCTTTCTTAAAAGAGCCTTCAGCAGAGATTGGCTTCCCCAACTGGAGAAATTCAAGAACAAACTGCTTGCTTGGGCCTTTTCCTGGCTCAACATTGCTAGTAAGTCTGTCCTCATTAAATCTGTGCTTAACAGTCTTCCCTTGTTTCAGTTTTCCATTCTTCTTGCTCCCTCCGGGATTCCCAAAAAAATGGAGGAGATCATTAGGAATTTTTTTTGGAAGGGTGGCAAGCAAAATGAAAAAAAAAATTGTTAGTCAGCGGGGATTCCATCTCCAAACCGCTCTTAGAAGGAGGCTTGAATTTAAAAAATCTTGGAGTTTAAAATATCAACATGGGGGCTAAGCTCATTTGGAGGATTATAGCTCTGAACCCTGGCTAGGCTCATCTAGCTCTTTGGAAAAAATATTTATGGGCAAACATTCCCGCTGTCTAGGCCATCCTCTGCCGCTTCTGAATTCACCCTTCCAGAAGCTCTGTTCAAAAGCCTGTCCGCTTATAAATACTCTTGCCTACTGGGTCCCTGGCAATGGAAAAAGTATCAACCTTTGGACAGACAGAATATGAACAAGGAGACGCTGGGAGACTGCACCTCCCTTTAAGGGTTGCGTAGGTGGATGGATGCTGGTATGCGTTCCCTGTGGGATATATTAGTCTGGCAGGAATCTCAGTGGGCTGGATGGAAAATTGAAAAGCCCCTAGATTTGGCTATAGAATGCGAGGAACTACTCTCCAAACTTCATGGATTAGCTCCATTAGAGATGGAAAGCAAGGATACTAGAGGTTGGGGTGTGCAGCTGGTGGTTATTCTGTTGCTCAGGGATACGCCAAGCTGTACAAGCGCCCCCATGTGGCCATGAATCTAGAGCCTTGGAAAGGGATTTGGTACCACCCTTCACTGCTAAAAATTGATTTTTTCAATTGGTTGTTATGCCATTCCAAAATCTTGACTTACAATAATCTGGTGAAGCGTGGCTTCCACGGCCCTTCAAGGTGCAAACTTTGCAAGGAAAACTAGGAAACTATTTCACATTTGATGCTATATTTCTCCTTTACTTTGCAGATCTGGTCCGTGCTGCTGGACACTCTGAGTCCCAGCTTCGAGTTTGCTTCCTCCACTGCTAGTTTTTTTGATAGATGGCTGCAAAGGTACCCTGGTCCTCCTCCAAAAAACAAAATTATTAAAGCAGCTTGGTTAATTCTCCCTAAAATTATCTACTAGCATATCTAGCTAGAGAGAAACAAAAGGATTTTCTGAAACTGCGAGCAGGACGTCAAGCTAGTGGCAGATAAAATAAAATGCCAGTTAAAAGAGTGCCTCAGAGACCTTAAATATGATTTAAATCTCACCCAGCAGGATAAAAATAGGCTCTTCTCTCGATCTACAACTCCAAAAATTGGTAAAGAGAATCCCCCTCCTAAACGTTTGGCAAATAAGGGTTACAGAAAACGAGCTCCAGGGATGGATTGCAAACTAGCGAAGGCACTCCTTATTTTTTTATGGGGCTAGTAAGGGCAATCCTAGAAGAGCTTGTGCTGGAGGAGTTATATTAAACCCAGCTGGTTCTAGGATCCACAACTTCGCTTGGGCTTGGGCATCGCTTCCAGCATCCAAGCTAAGGCTTTGGCTCGACTCAAGATTTTGAAAGTGTTGAACATCGGGGAGGTCAATGATATTGGAGATGCTTAGGTTATTATCAACACTATGGTGACTCGTTCTAAGACAAAGGACCTAAGGCTAGCAAGGCTGATACACAAAATTTTAGATCTTGGTGAGTCTTTCCATAATTTAAATTTCAATCATGTGTTGACAACCAATAATAAGGAGGTGGACACTAAAGCTAACAAAGCATCCCTTCTTACATCTGGTGCTCTACTCAAAGGCAGACAGGAAATATGGGAACCAATTCCTTAAATTAGATCATTGTCATGTTTTATTGCTTTCTGTTAAATCATTTTGTTTGTACCCACAAGCTTGGGAAAATCTCTGAAATAGACCATATCGTTGTAGATAAGAAAAGATGTGAGCTAATCATAAGTGTCACTGTCTTGCAAGGCTGTTCGACACTTATCATTTTAGACTCACCCTTTGTAATCTGCTTTCTGGCATTAAGGGCAAGCTTCTAATAATCCACTACCCATTTCTGTAAAAAAAAAATGTTACAAAATAGTGTTACAAAATAATAAAACATAAAACAAACAAACTATGTAGTAATAATATGAATTAAAATTATTAATATAGTAATAACATGAATTAAAATTATTAATATAGTGATAACATGAATTAAATAACAATAATGATTAGTGTAATAGTGTTACAAAATAGTGTTACAAGATAGTAAAACATAAAGCATAAAACAAACAAACAATATAGTAATAACATCAATTAAATAATGATAATGATTAGAATAATATTGTTACAAAATAGCGTAACATAATAGTAAAACATAAAACATAAAACATAAAACAAACAAACAATATAGTAGTAACATGAATTAAAAATATTAATATAGTAATAACATGAATTAAATAATTATAATGATTAGTACAATAGTCTTACAAAATAGTGTTACAAAATTGTAAAACATAAAACATAAAACAAAAAAAATATAGTAATAACATGAATTAAATAATGATAATTATTAGTATAGTAATGTTACTAAATAGTGTTACAAAATGGTAAAACATAAAACAAACAAACAATATAGTAATAACATGAATTAAAATTATCAATATACTAATAACATGAATTAAATAATGATAATGATTAGTATAATAGTGTTACAGAATAGTCTTAAAAAATAGTGTTACAATATAGTAAAACATAAAACAAACAAACAATATAGTAATAACATGAATTAAATAATGATAATGATTTGTATAAATGTTACTAAATAGTGTTACAAAATTGTAAAACATAAAACAAACAAACAATATAGTAATAACATGAATTAAAATTATCAATATACTAATAACATGAATTAAATAATGATAATGATTAGTATAATAGTGTTACAGAATAGTCTTAAAAAATAGTGTTACAATATAGTAAAACATAAAACAAACAAACAATATAGTAATAACATGAATTAAAATTATTAATATAATAATAACATGAATTAAATAATGATAATGATTGTATAAAAGCGTTACAAAATGGTGTTACAAAATAGTAAAACATAAAACAAACAAAAAATATAGTAATACCACGAATTGAATTAATTAATATACTAATAACATGAATTAAATAATGATAATCATTAGTATAAGATTGTTACAAAATAGTGTTACAATATAGTAAAACATAAAACATACAAACATACAAACAATATAGTAATAACATGAATTAAAATTATTAAAAGAGTAATAATATGAATTAAAATTATTAATATAGTAATAACATAAACTAAATAACGATAATGATTAGTATATTAGTGTTAGAAAATAGTAAAGCATAAAACATATATAAAAAAATATTGTAATGACATGAATTAAAATTATTAATACAAAAATAACATGAAATAAATAATGATAATGATTTGTATAATATTGTTACAAAATAGTAAAAGACAAAACAAACAAACAATATAGTAATCACATGAATTAAATAATGGTAATTGTTACTATAATACTGTTACAAAATAGTAAAACATAAAACAAACAAGCAATATCATAATAACATGAATTAAAATTATTAATATAGTAATAACATGAAGTAAATAATGATAATTTTTACTATAATAGTGTTACAAAAGAGTCTTACAATATAGTAAAGCATAAAACATAAATAGACAAAGAATATAGTAATAACATGAATTAAATAATGATAATGATAATTATAATAATGTTACAAAATATTGTTACAAAATAGTAAAACATAAAACATAAAACAAACAAACAATATAGTAATAACATGCATTAAATAATGATAATGATTAGTGTAATAGTGTTACAAAATAGTAAAACAAACAAACCTAAAACAAACAAACAATATTGTAATAATATGAATCAAAATTATTAATATAGTAATAACATGAATTAAATATTATAATGATTAGTATAATAGTGTTACAATAATGTAAAACATAAAATAGACAAACAATATAGTAATAACATGAATTAAATAAAGATAATTATTAGTAAAGTAGTGTTACAAAATATTAAAACATAAAACATAATACAAACAAACAAACATAGTATAATAGTGTTACAATATAGCATTACAAAATAGTAAAACGTAAAACATAACGCAGACAAACAATAGAGTAATAACATGAATTAAATAATGATAATGATTACTATAATAGTGTTACAAAATATTGTTACAAATAGTAAAACATAAAACATGAAAGAAACAAACAATATAGTAATATCATGAATTTAAATTATTAGTCTAGTAACAACATGGATTAAATAAGGATAATGATTAGTATAATAGTGTTACAAATTAGTAGAACGTAAAACATAAAACCAACAAAAATTTTGTAACAAACATTTAATGTCCAAATTATTATATAGTAATAACATGAATTAAAATTATTAATACAGTAATAACATGATTTAAATAATGATAACGATTTGTATAATAGTGTTACCAAATAATGCTACAAAATACTCAAACACAAAACATAAAACAAACAAACAATATAACAATAACGTGAATTAAAATTATTAATATAGTAATAACATAAATTTAATAATGATAATGATTAGTATAACAGTTTTACAAAATAGTGTAACATAATAGTAAAACATAAAACAAGCAAACAAGCGAACAATATAATAGTAACGTGAATTAAATAATGATGATGATTTGTTTAATAGTGTGACAAAATATTGTAACATAATAGTAAAACATAAAACATAAAACAAACAAACAATACAGTAGTAACATGAATTAAAATTATTAATATAGTAACAACATGAATTAAATAATGATAATGATTAGTATGATAGTGTTATAAAATAGTAAAACATAAAACATAAAACAAATGAATAATATATCAATATCATGAATTCAAATTATTAATATAGTAATAACATGAACTAAATAATTATAGTGATTAGTATAATAGTGTTACAATATAGTAAAACATAAAATATAAAACTAACAAACAATATAGTGATAACATAAATTAAATTTTTTATTATAGTGTTAACATGAATTAAATAATGATAATGATTAATATAATAGTGTTAGAAGATACTAAAACATTAAACATAAAACAAACAAACAATATAGTAATAACAAGAATTAAAATTATTAATAAAGTAATAACATGAATTAATAATTATTAATATATTAATAATATGAATAAAATAATGATAATCATTAGTATAATAGGGTTACAAAATAGTGCTACAATATAATAAAACATAAAACATAAAACATAAAACAAACAAACAATATAGCAATAACATGAATTAAAATTATTAATATATTAATATAGTAATAACATGAATTAAATAGTGATAATGTTTAGTATAATAGTCCTACAAAATATTGTTACAAAATAGTAAAACATAAAACATGAAACAAATAAACAATATATTAATAACATGAGTTAAATAATGATAATGATGTGTATAATAGTGTTACAAAATAGTAAAACATAAAATGTAAAACAAAAAAATAATATAGCAATAACATGAATTAACATTGCCTGGGGCTTTTCCTGGCTCAGCATTGCTAGTAAGTCTGTCCTCATTAAATCTATGCTTAACAGTCTTCCCTTGTTTCAGTTTTCCATTCTTTCTCCCTCCAGGATTCTCAGAAAAATGGAGGAGATCATTAGGAAATTTTTTTGGAAGGGGGCCAAGAAAAATGAGAAGAAGTTTTTGTTAGTTAGCTGGGATTCCATCTCCAAACCGCTCTTAGAAGGAGGATTGAATTTAAAAAATCTTGGAGTTTAAAATATCACCATGGTGGCTAAACTCATTTGGAGGATTATAGCTTCGAACCCTGGCTGGGCTCATCTAGCTCTTTGGAAAAAATATTTATGGGCAAACTTTCCCACTGTCTAGGCCATCCTCTGCCAATCCTGAATTTTCCCTTCTAGAAGCTCTATTCAAAAACCTGTCCGCTTATAAGTACTCATGCCTACTAGGTCCCTGGCAATGGAAAAAGGATCAACCTTTGGACAGACATAATATGAACAAGGAGCCGCTGGGAGACTGCCCCTCCCTCCAAGGGTTGCGTAGGTGGATGGATGCTGGTATGCATTCCCTGTGGGATATCTCAGTCTGGTAGGAATCTCACTGGGCTGGATGGAAAATTGAAAAACCCCCAGATTTGGCTATATAATGCGAGGAACTACTCTCCAAACTTCATGGATTAGCTGCATTGTGGATGCGAAGCAAGGATAATAGAGGTTGGGGTGTGAAGGCTAGTGGTTATTCTACTGCTCAGGGATACGCCAAGTTGTGCAAGCGCCCCCATGTGGCCATGAATCCAGAGCCTTGGAAAGGGATTTGGTACCACCCTTCACTGCCAAAAATTGATTTTTTCAATTGGCTGTTATGCCATTCCAACATCTTGACTGACAATAATCTACTGAAGATTGGCTTCCACGGCCCTTCAAGGTGTGACTTTGCAAGGAAAACTATGAAACCGTTTCACATTTGCTGCTAGATTGCTCATTTACTTTGAAGATCTGGTCCGTGCTGCTAGACACTTTGAGTCCCGGCTTCGAGTTGCCTTCCTCCACTGCTAGTAGTTTTTTGATAGATGGCTACAAAGGTACCTTGGTCCTCCTCCAAAAAACAAAATTATTAGAGCGGCTTGGTTAATTCTCGCTAAAATTATCTACTCGCAGATCTGGCTAGAGCGAAAGAAAATGATATTTCGAAATTGTGAGCAGGACGTCAAGCTAGTGGCAGTTAAAATAAAATTCCAGTTAAAAGAGTTCCTGAGAGACCTCAAAGATTATTTAAATCTCACCAAGCATGATAAAAACTGGGGCTCTTCTCTGGACCTACAGCTCCAAAAATTGGTAACGAGTATCGCCCTCCTAAAAGTTTGGCGAATAAGGGTTACAGAAAACGAGCTCCAGGGATGAATTGCAAACCAGCAAAGGCACTCCTTATTTTTTGATGGGGCTACTAACGACAATCCTAGAAGAGCTGGTGCTGGAGGAGTTATATTAAACCTAGCTGGTTCAAGGATCCACAGCTTTGCCTAGGGCTTGGGCATCGCTTCCAGCATCCAAGCTGAGGCTTTGGCTCTTTTTCAAGGACTCAAGATTCTAAAAGTGCGGAACATCAGGGAGGTCAATGATATTGGAGATTCTTAGGTTATTATCAACACTATCGTGACTCATTCTAAGACAAAGGACCTAAGGCTAGCAAGGCTGGTACACAAAATTTTAGATCTTGGTGACTCTTTCCACAATTTAAATTTCTATCATGTGTTTAGAGCCAATAATAAGGAGGCGTACAATGAAGCTAACAAAGCAACCCTTCTTACGGCTGGTGCTTTGCTCAAAGGCGGACAAGAAATATGGGAACCAATTCTTTAAATTAGATCATTGTCATGTTTTATTACTTTCTGTTAAATCAATTTGTTTGTACCCACAAACTTGGGAGAAACTCTGAAATAGACCATATAGTTGTAGCTAAGAAAAGATGTGAGCTAATCATAAGTGCCACGGTCTTGCAAGGCTGCTCGGCACTTATCGTTTTAGACTCACCCTTTGTAATCCGCTTTTTGGCATTAAGGCCAAGTTTCTAATAATCCACTACCCATTTCTGTAAAAAAAAAATAATGTCACAAAATAGTGTTACAAAAGAGTAAAAAATAAAACAAACAAACTATGTAGTAATAATATGAATTAAAATTATTAATATAGTAATAACATGAATTAAATAATGATAATGATTAGTGTAATAGTGGTACAAAATAGTGTTACAAGGTAGTAAAACATAAAGCATAAAACAAAAAAACAATATGGTAATAACATGAATTAATAATTATAATGATTACTATAATAGTGTTACAAAATAGTGTTACAATATAGTCACACATAAAACATAAGAAAAAACAAAAAATATAGTAATAACATGAATTAAATAATGATAATTATTAGTATAATAATGTTACTAAATAGTGTTACAAAATAGTAAAACATAAAACATAAAGCAAACAAATAATATAGTAATAACATCTATTAAAATTATTAATATAGTAAAAACATGAATTAAATAATGATAATGATTAGTATAATAGTGTTACAAAATAGTCTTAAAAAATAAGTGTTACAATATAGTAAAACATAAAACATACAAACATACAAACAATACAGTAATGACATGAATTAAATAATGATAATGATTCGTATAAAAACATTACAAAATGGTGTTCATTAATATAGTAATAACATGAATTAAATAATGGCAATCATTAGTATAATATTGTTACAGAATAGTCTTACAAAATAGTGTTACAATATAGTAAAACATAAAACATAAAACAAACAAACAATATAGTACTAACATGAACTAAATAGTGATAATGATTAGTATAATAGTGTTGTAGAATAGTGTTAAAAAATAGTGTTACAATATAATAAAACATAAAACATAAAACAAACAAACAATATAGCAATAACATGAATTAAAATTACTAATATAGTAATAACATGAATTAAAACTATTAATATAGTAATTAACATGAATTAAATAATGAATAATGATAGTAATAATAGTGTTACAAAATAGTAAAACATAAAACAAACAAACAATATAGTAATAACATGAATTAAATAATTATAATGATTAATATAATTATAATAATTATAATTATAATGACTAGTATAATGATTATTATAATAGTGTTACAATGTAGTAAAACATAAAACATAAAACAAACAAACAATATAGTAATAACACGAATAAAATAAAGATAATGATTAGTATAGTACTGTTACAAAATAGTAAAACATAAAACATAATACAAACATACAAACATAGTATAATAGTGTTACAATATAGCGTTACAAAATAGTGAAACATAAAACATAACACAAACAATCAATATAGTAATAACATGAATTAAATAATGATAATGATTACTATAATAGTGTTACAAAATAGTAAAACAAAAAACAGAAAACAAAAAAACAATATAGTAATAACATGAATTAAAATTATTAATACAGTAATAACATGATTTAAATAATGATAATGATTTTTATAATAGTGTTACAAAATAATACTACAAAATACTAAAAAATAAAACATAAAACAACCAACAATATAGCAATAACATGAATTAAAATTATTAATATAGTAATAAGATGAATTAAATAATGATAATGATTACTATAATAGTGTTACAAAATAGTAAAACCTAAAAAATAAAAAGAAACAATATAGTAATAACAATTATTAAATAATAATAATGAATAGCGCAATAGTGTTACAAAATAGTAAAACATAAAACACAAAACAAACAAACGATATAGTAATAACATGATTTAAATTATTAATATAGTAATAACAATTATTAAACAATGAAATGATTAGTATAATAGTGTTACAAAATAGTAAAGCATAATAGAAAAACATTAAAAAAAAAAAACAATACAACAATAAGATTATTAATATAGTGATAAGATGAATTAAAATTATTAAAATAGTAGTAACATGAATTAAATAATGATAAAGATTAATATAATAGTGTTACAAAATAGTAAAACATAAAACATAAAACAAATAAATTCTGTAGTAATAACATTAATTAAAATTATTAATATGGTAATAACATGAGCGAATTAATGATAATGATTAGTATAATATTGTTACAAAATAGTAAAAACATAAAACAATAAAACAAACCCAAACAATATAGGTAATATTGAGTTTTAAAAATGATAATGATTAGTTATTACTGTGTTACAAAATAGTAAAACATAAAACATAAACAAAACACAATATTAGTAATAACATGAATTAAGTAATGATAATGTTAGTTTATAGTGTACAAATAAGTAAACATAAAACAAATTAAACATTATAGTATAACTGAATTATATAATGATAATGATTAGTATAATAGTGTTACAAAAGAGTAAACATAAAACAGAAAAACAAAAGGACATATAGTAATATATGAATTTAAATATTAATAGTAATAACATAAATAATAACGATAATATAGTATTAATTAGTGTTACAAAATAAGTAAAGCATAAAACATATAAAAACATATGTAATAATATGAATTAAATTATTAATACATTAATAACATTGAAGTAAATAGTGACAATGATTTATTATTAGTGTTACAAAATTATAAAACATAAAAACAAACAAACAATATAGTAATAACATGAATTAAATAATTATAATGGATTAATATAATTATAATAATTATTATAATGACTAGTATAATGATTAGTATAATAGTGTTACAATGTAGTAAAACATAAAACAGACAAACAGACAAACAATATAGTAATAACACGAATAAAATAAAGATAATGATTAGTATAGTACTGTTACAAAATAGTAAAACATAAAACATAATACAAACATAGTATAATAGTGTTACAATATAGCGTTACAAAATAGTGAAACATAAAACATAACACAAACAATCAATATAGTAATAACATGAATTAAATAATGATAATGATTACTATAATAGTGTTACAAAATAGTAAAACATAAAACATAAAACAAACAAACAATATAGTGATAACATGAATTAAAATTATTAATACAGTAATAACATGATTTAAATAATGATAATGATTTTTATAATAGTGTTACAAAATAATACTACAAAATACTAAAAAATAAAGCATAAAACAACCAACAATATAGCAATAACATGAATTAAAATTATTAATATAGTAATAAGATGAATTAAATAATGATAAATGATTACTATAATAGTGTTACAAAATAGTAAAACATAAAACATAAAACAAACAAACAATATAGTGATAACATGAATTAAAATTATTAATATAGTATTAACATGAATTAAATAATTATAATGATTAGTATAATAATCTTACAAAATAGTGTTAAAAAATAGTAAAACATAAAACATAAAATAAAAAAACAATATAGTAATAACATGAATTAAAATTATAACCCACTTGGGATGAGCAAGGTGGCAAGTCGGGCGATTAATGAATGTCGGTGTGTTAGACAGCTGAGAACAGGCGGGGTTCAGGGAATGATTACCACGTGCAAATGGATTGGTGAGACAGATCTCCGCTCAAGGCGAAGGGATGGCAAGGTACATACAGAGGTCGGTAGAGCCGTCAGTATGTCAGAAAGATGACAAGGGAATGATAGCATGGGAGAATGGGATAGTAGAGTGGTAAGGAAGGCAAGGTATAAGTGCAGAAGGAGGGGAGGTGTAAGGGAGAAAGGGTGGCGAGGAGGAACGAAGAAAACTGCATGCAGAGAAACGGGAGAGGGTGGCGATAATCAGCCGCACACATTCGGGAGAGAGGGAGGATTTAGGAGCCGAATAGAAAGAGCAGGGACATGGAGAAGGATACAAAGACGCGAGGGAAGAATGGCGGCAGAAGGCAGTATGACGACAGGCAGATGGATGAGGAGCAGGATAGGAGAAGGGAACCAGGGACGAGGGAACCACGATGCGAAGGGTAAAGGAATAATGGAGGGGGATACAGAGCAGTTTTATATACCAGTATATGATAATTCAGAGAGCGGGAGCGAAGATGCTGAAGCGGAAAATGAGAAGGTAGAACAGGGGACTGGAAATCGCAGACGGAATGGGAGAAATGCAGGGAGTAGGACCATGAAAAGAGGAAGGGAGGAAGCCGAAGGAAGTCAGGAATGGGTAGCTGAGGAAGAGAGCAGACGGCCGATTTGAGGGCGAGGCCGACGAGGCAGGGGAGGCCAGAGGAGGCGGGGAGTAGCAGAGGGAAGGAGGAGACAGGGTAGATGTTGCCGAGAAGGCACGGTGGAAGACGGGGAGACCAGCGCTGAAGGGGAAGGTAGGAATGGAAGGAAGACTATTGGGACAAAGGTTCAGGCAGCTGAGAGAGCCTACTGCGAGAAGACAAACCCGAAAATCAGAAGAATAATTGAGCATTGGGAGGAAGAGGCAATACAGGCCCGGTCTGAGGAGGAAATGGAGGATTGGGTGTATATCCTGCCGGATCCTGGACATACTCGTGGCCGAATGACATTATATAAACAATATCTGCACTTATATTGGGTAATGAAGAGGGTTATGGCCAAGGCTATGGAGCAGATAGCCTTGGAAATGGCTGAATTATCACAGGGGACCCCAAACCTAAAAAAAGAGCTGAAGGACATTCTAATCACCCTACTCATGCAGGACAAGAGGCTGGAAGATATGCAACAGCAGCTTGAGGCGAGTGGCTTGGTAATCAAGAAGGAGAAGGAGCAACAAGAAGATGCAGGGAACCATTGAAGAAAAGGCATGTTTTTTGAAGAATTTAAAAAGTGCAGTTCTTAGTTTCCATTAGCTATGTGTAGGATCTCTGTTAAATTTTATTTCCAGTCATATGAAAATAGTAACATATATAAGGTTGATGTTTAAAAAGCCTGGAAATATAGAATGAATTTTTTTTATTTTTGGTTAGCAGTAAAAAACTATAGGTGGTCAAGAAACCTGGTTTCCCCTCGGGGCAGGTTGAGACCACCGTAAGTTTGTAGTGGTTTCAATTTTGTTAATAGAAAATGATAACTCCCCAACTTACAAAAAAAAAACATGAATTAAAATTATTAACAAATAATGATAATCATTAGTATAATAGTGTTACAGAATAGTGTTACAAAATAGTGTTACAATATAGTAAAACATAAAACATAAAACAAACGAACAATATAGTATAACATTAATTAAAATTATTAATATAGTAAAAGCATGAATTAGGCAATGATAATGATTAGTATAATAGTGTTACACAATGGTAAAACATAAAACAAACAAACAATATAGTAATAACATGAACTAAGTAATGATAATGATTAGTATAATAGTGATAGAAATTAGTAGAACATAAAACATAAAACAAATAAACATTATAGTAACAACACGAGTTAAAATTATTGATATAGTAATAGCATGAATTAAAATTATCAATACAATAATAACATGAATTAAATAATGATAGTTATTTGTATAATAGTGTTACAAAATAGTGCTACAAAATACTAAAATATAAAACATAAAACAAACAAACAATATAGTAATAACATGAATTAAATAATATAGTGTTACAAAATAGTAAAACATAAAAAATAAAAAGAAGCAAACAATATAGTAATAACAATTGTTAAATAATAATAATGATTAGTGTAATAGTTTTACAAAATAGTAAAACATAAAACATAAAACAAACAAACGATATAATATTGTTACAAAATACTAAAACATAAAACGTAAAACAAACAAACAATATAGAAATAACATGAATTAAAATTATTAATGTAGTAATAACAATTATTAAATAATGATAATGACTAGTATAATACTGTTACAAAATAGTAAAACATAATAGTACAACATGAAAAAAAAAAAACAAATAATACACTAATAAAATTATTAATATAGTAATACGTTGAATAAAAACTATTAATGTAGTGTTAACATGAATTAAATAATGATAAAGATTAGTATAATAGTTTTACAAAATAGCAAAACATAAAACATAAAACAAACAAGCTGTATAGTAATTACATGAATTAAAATTATTAATATAGTAATAACATGAGTTATATAATGATAATGATTAGTATAACAGTGTTACAAAATATTAAAACATAAAACATAAAACAAACAAACAATATAGTAATAACATGAATTAAATAATTATAATGATCATTATAATAGTGTTAAAAAACAGTGTTACAATATAGTAATACATAAAACATAAAATAGACAAACAATATAGTAATAACATGAATTTAATAAAGATAATGATTAGAATAGTAGTCTTACAAAAAAATAAAACATAAAACATAAAACAAACAAACAATATAGTAATAACATCAATTAAATAATGATAATGTTTAGTGTAATAGAGTTACAAAATATAAAAACATAAGACCTAAGACAAACAAACAATATGGTAATAACATGAGTTATATAATGATACTAATTACTATAGTAGTGTTACAAGATAGTAAAACATAAAACATAAAACATAAAACAAACAAACAATTTAGTAATAAAATTATTAACATAACAATAAGATGAATGCAAATTATTAATATAGTAATAACATAAATTAAAACTATTAATATGGTAATAACATGAATTAAAATTATTATTATAGTAATCGCATGAATTAAATAATGATAATGATTAACAAAATAGTGTTACAATATAGTCAAACTTAAAACATAAAACAAATGAACAATATAGCAATAAAATGAATTAAAATTATTAATATAGTAATAACATGAATTAAATAATGATAATGATTAGTATAATAGTGTTAAAATATAGTGTTACAGAATAGTGTTACAATATAGTAGAACATAAAACATAAAACAAAGAAACAATATAGTAATGACATGAATTAAATAATGATAATGATTAGAATAATAGTATTACAGAATTGCGTAACATAATAGTAAAACATAAAACATAAAATAAACAAACAATATGGTAGTAACATGAATTAAAATTATTAATATAGTAATAACATGAATTAAGTAATTATAGTGATTAGTGTAATAGTTCTAAAAAATATTGTTACAAAATAGTAAAACATAAAACGCAAATCAAATAAACAATATATTAATAACAGGAATTAAATAATGCTAATGATTAGTATAATAGTGTTGTAAAATAGTAAAACATAAAACATAAAACAAAAAAAAATATAGCAATAACATGAATTAAAATAATGATAATGATTAGTATAATAGTGTTACAATTTAGTAAAACAAAAAAACATAAAAGAAACAAACAATATAGTAGTAG
>APFE031451574.1:25111-55909 GCA_000404065.3 Pinus taeda | reverse complement strand
CACTGTCTTCTTCTTCTTCTGAGGGCGTATCGTCAGGAAAACAAATTTCCTGGTTTTGGAAATGATCTTACTGCATCGTTTTGCAGTAATCAAAGAGATGGCGGCAGGTGGTGCTACCTCTGGTATCCTGAACAACTTATTTCCCAATGTAATAATAACAGCACGGGGCCTTGATTCATAAACAACATGTCGCTTCCACAAGTATGGTTGTCCTAGTAATACATCACAAAAACTTCAAGGGGAGCAATGTCACACAATACCTCATCTGTGAAGGGCTTGATGTTGTATGGAAGGCGACACTGCTGGCTCACGCGAAGATCCCACCCTTGGTGAAGCCACCCAATGGTGTATAGCTGTGGATGTGCTATGGTCAGTAAGCCTAACCGCTTCACGACCTCTGCCAAAATGAGGTTCTTTTGGCTCCCGCTATCAACAATGAACTGTAGCGGGGAGCCCTTTACCCACATCTGGGAGTGGAAGAGACGCTCCACCTCCTCTGGATCTTTCGGTTCATTTTTCCGGATCTTAGCGGTAGCAATAGTGGCGTTGGGATCCGCATCAATGATCTGCTTCCCTTTGTCATTCCCCTTGTCGAGTTCTGACTCAGAGTTGGAACATGCATTTGATTATGAACCCTTTAGCTCAGCCACCAATGACTGCTTGACCCGACACTCACTTGTGTTGTGAGTGGAGCTCTTATGGAACTCACACCATTTTCCCGTGTCCTTTTTCGGCTACGCAGCACTATTCTTTGCTTGCAGCTTTGGCGGGTTGTCTTGGGATGCCCCACCTTGGCTTTGTCCTTTTCTCTGTGGTTTAGGGGCACCTTTTCCTTGCTTTGGATTCATAGATCCAAAGTCTCGCTTCTTTTGTTTAAACTTCTACTCGACCTTGACGGCATATCGGTATGCTGTGCCAAGCGAGGAGATGTTCAGGAATTGTATTTCTTCCTCGATGTACTTATGCAGGCAGCCGTGGTATTTAAGTATCAAATTCTGCTCCAAATCCTTGATACCCAGCTTTGTGCAAAGGGTATGGAAAAGATTGGTGAACTCCGACACGTCTTGGTCCCTTCCCTTCCGCAGCGTGGTCCACTTTATGTATTCATCCTCATAGCTTCCAACAGGGTAGTACTACTCCTTGATGGCATCTCAAAATGAATTCCAGGTGGGTGCGGCTGAAAATAGTGAGCCGGTACTTTCATCCTTCTGCTCGCAGTAGGTTTCTCACCAGTCCTTGACGTGGGGGGCTTCTTTGAGAAGAGCGAAAACAATCTTTTCTTGACTCAAAAATTCATGGATAGAAAAATAACCCTCTAACAGATTTAACCATTTATCTACGGCATCTGCATCTATCTGACCCTCGAATATGGGGATTTCAAAATTAACTTGTACCTTAAAGGGTGTGGCATTTCCAGAGTAGTTGCTGGAAGCCGATGCGTCATTTTTGGGTAGCCACTGAAGGATCTAGGCAAAGTTGTCCATCATCGCATTCTATTGTCTCTCAAGGGCTTCTTTGAGCAAGATTTTGATATGATCTCCTCCTCCCTTGTCTTTCTTCTCATCCTCCATGGGAGGCCTTCGGGATTTGCAAGGTTGGTCTTGCAAAGGTTCGACCAATTCAAGCCCTAACTCCTTATATCCCAACCTCGTTGGGGACATGCAAAGAAAAAGAGAGAAAAAACAGACCGCTCTGATACCACTGATCCGGACTTAAAAAGGAACACAAAAAATTACAGAGGTAATACACAAAGATGCAACAGAAATAATACTTCATTTCATTAATGGAAAATATTGAAATATGCTTACAACCAGAAATGGAAATAAACCAGCTAGGGCGATGGTAGCTTATCTCTGAGAATAGATGTGGTAGCTACATGCCTCTGAACTGTGTTATAATGAGGCTCGAAGGCCTATTTATTGTTGAGAAACAATGGAAAAGCCTTCACATCCCAAAACCTAACCCTAGAAGATGAAACGCCAAATTGTGGGCCCCATTTGGGTAAATCGGTACATCAATTTCCCGGGGTCGTAACTTTGGCATACGATCTCCATTTGATGAATATGATAGCTCATTAGAAATATCTATCTGACCACTACCACTTTGGGAAGGGCAACATCGGTCCATGGACCCATGTTGCTCCCATATTTCCAAAAAAATGTCGTTTAGGGCCTCAAAATGGCTCTGGAAGTTCATGACCCGAAAAACTGCTAAAAATAGTAAACTATGCTACAATTTAGGAAACTGAAAAAACTGAAAGAGATAGTTGTGGGGGTCCAAATGGGCTAGGTGGGTGGCCACCAACATCCACTTGGATCACTGAGATCCTCATATGCTAAAGTGGGTTATGTTGATGGCACACCATGGAGGTGGTGATGGCCCAACTGTTCGATATACTCTTGATTTCTTTGGATAGTTAGAATGTCAAATTGTTATGATTGAAGAAATTTTATATGCAGATATGGATTACATGGGTGATCTAGATATCCCACTACCAGATGGAATGCAGTGGGGTGACCTAGTTAAAAATTTCACATTTTGGTTGTTTTGTGTTTTTCAATTTTTTCTTTTTTTTTTTGCATCGAAAACTAACTATTCAAAATGATCATGCAGATGTGGGCTCGGTGAGACCAGTAGCACTATTATGATTCAACAAACTTAGTGAGCAGCCAATATTTCCCGCATTAAGTAACCCCAATGTAGTGGAGACTTTGTCCGAGCTGAAGCACAACCTAGAGAGGTTGACCCTAGACATCCCAGATGTTGGGATTGATGACTTGCCTCTCCGCTACCAGAGGCACATTGTGGGGGTTCCTGAACCAATTAGTCACCCGTTACAATGAGTAGCTCACACTATCATCTCCTACCATGATCATCATGCTTAGTTTCTAATCTTAGGGATAGAGTTTGTTTTTTGACGATGTATTGACATGTTCGAATAATAAAGGCCACTACGCCTCATGTCTTGGATGACATTTTGTAAAGCCACACTTTTTACAAACATTTTAACCAATGAAAAATACTACTTATTATCTCAGTTTATCTTGTACAATATGTGGATGAATAATGTTTTTCTTTCTTACAGATGTTACAAATTAGCTAATTCATCAGTAATCAAATGTAACACAAGATAAGTAGGAGAAGTAGCAAAAAATTGTAAAAGGTGCTAAAAACATTTCGCACTCAAAACATGGCACAATAATTTATAATGTACCCATGGAGAGGCACATGTGCCCTGAGCTTTGTTTGATCTGCTTAAGTAAACGGTAAATTACTATTAGGCAGATAAAATGAAGGTTTATTGATAAAATCAAATAAAAAACTCGATTTAAAAAGGGAATTGTTTCATTTTTTAACGAACTTGAAATAGAACTATGCTCATGAATTTCATAAATGGGTTTCATTTTTATGCGAGCTTGAAATGAAAATAACTATGCTTATAGTTTGTTTCAAATTTTAGTGAGGTTGAGATAATAAATAACTATCCTCACAAGAACTTTTTCATTTTTAATGAGGTTGACACAACAAAAGAAACATCCTCATAGAATTTGTTTCATTTTCTAACAAGATTGACATAGTAAAGAACCATCCTCACAGATATTTGTTTCATTTTTTAACAAGGTTGACATAGTAAAGGAACCATCCTCATAGATATTTGTTTCATTTTTTAATGAGGTTGACACAATAAAAGAACCATCCTCGCTAGCACTAGTTTCATTTTTTAGTGAGGTTGACACAATAAAATAACCATCCTCATAGCCAATTGTTTCATTTTTTAACGAGGTTGACACAGAAAAAGAACTATCCTCATAACTAATTGTTTCATTTTTTAACAAGGTTGTCACAGTAAAAGAAATATCCTCATAACAACTTGTTTCATTTTTTTCTAAATGAGCTTGACACAAGACAATGAACTCTTCTCAGGGGTTGTTTCATGTTTATGCGAGCTTGAAACTAAAATAATTATTCTCATAAGAATCCATTTCATTTTTTAATGAGGTTGACACAATAAAAGAACCATCCTCCTAGTGACCTTGATAATGGATTCCATTAGGAAGAAACACATGGCAAGGGACACTTCCCGGCCATGGCTTCCAAGAGGTCTTCATCAGAAGGAAGAATAGTTCTTTGGAAAGAACACATGTGAAGAGAATCAAAAGGGGTAAGAAAACCAATTTCAAATTCCCCCTTAGGGTTCCCTATGTAAATTACCGGATCTAAGTAAAAATAGGTTGAGAAAACAATGAGAGGGTCACTTACATTAGTAACTGAAAACGTGGGATTGGTTGCCACATAATTAACCCATGGTGGGGTGGAGAACATTTAGGGATATTGGATGGATGGTAGTCGAATCAAGACAAAAAAATGAAGGTTGGTCAATAGTCACATTTTTCCCATTATGAGGGAAAGAAATCACGTGAAAGAGTGTCGATACAAAAAATTTCATGGCATAGACATAGTCTCGGCCAAGGCGAAAATTGAAATCCAAGGAGCCTTGGACTACCATAAGATCAATACAGACAATTTTCCATTCTAGAGTAACAGGCAACTTAGGAAGGATCCCTAAAGTTTCACTAATGGTTCTGTTAAAAGCCAAAATATTATATGCAACAGGCAAAATCTGAAGGGAACCCAAAGCTTTCCAAATAGTTGAGGATAAAATACTGACAGAATCACCTTCATCTACATTTGTGTGATGCACATGCTTAAGGTACGCTTTCATAATGAAATGGAAAGTGGTGGAAAAAGGAAGACAAGGTCTTGTCAGTCTACTCCAATAAAAGGAAATAACCTCATTACTTGGTGGTTTCAATGGAAACAAGTGAAATTCACCCATGTGTAAAAGAATCTTATTTAACAATAAGAACCTGCACATATTAATTTCACTCTCTAAAGGGAGAGTGGGATCGATCGAAGATGGAGTTGAGTTGATCACTTGATCAACCAATGGCTCATCAACCTAAGTGATATGTTATTCAATCTATAATTTAAGAGTGGGATTAACTATACTTGGAATTAGACCAATCACTTCATCAATTGACAGTAGTTTGGGAGAAGGTTTACGGAAACCAGTTGGAAGTTGTTACTGTGAAATATTAAGTCTTTCTAACAAATTTAAGGCTTCGTCGATATGAGGGAAAAAGTGACTATGATGAACCCCTTTGCATAACCTATAAAGAAATCTAACTTTAACCTTTTTCCTAGGAACCTAACAATCATTGGTTGATCAATCAATAGTAAGTTGATAAGAATGTTCTGACTATACTTCCAAGACCTTAGGAAAACTGGGACAATTGAAAAGGAAGTGGTCACCCTTACAAAGCTTGCAAGGGTATATCAGCTTGTGATGCATGTTGGAAGTTTCTTCAACATTACTAATACCTACAACATTGATTGGTTAGTTGAATTCTGATTCGGATTTAAACATGAACACAACAAAATACATAGATAACCATATACACAAAGATGCAGTGGAAATAATACTTCATTTCATTAATGTAAAATGCTGAAATATACTTACAAACAGAAATGGAAATGAACCAGCTAGGGCGATGGTAGCTTATCCCTGAGAAGAGATGTGGTGGCTACATGCCTCTGAACTGTCTTAAAATGAGGCTCAATGGCTTTTTTATTATTGAACAATAAAAACAAACCCTAAACAATCAAAACCAAAACCCAAGGAGATGTAACACCAAGAGTTTATGGGCCTCGTTGGGGTGAGTTGGACAACCAACTTCTCGGGGTCACGACTTGGTCATATTATTCCCATTTTACGCGCATGATATCCCGTTGGAAAGATCTCTCTAAGGACTATGATGGAAAAGATGATTTTAGGTAGAAAATCATTGGCGTGGATTTCCCAAAAAATGTCGTTTAGGGCCTCAAAACGGCTCCAGAAGTTTAGGACTCGAAAAACTGCTAAAAATAGTAAACTATGCTATAATTAAGGAAACTGAAAAACTAAAAGAGACAGTTGTATGGGTCCAAATGGGATAGGTGGGTGGCCACCAACATCCACCCGGATCAACTTCTTTTTTATCTTGATTCTTCTTCTGCTTCCCTTTCTTCTTCTTCTTAGTTACCTAGCTACTAGCATCAACGCTCTTACCAAGTGAAGAAGAAGAGAGGGGGGAGGACATGTTGGGTGAAGAGGGTAAAGGGTCAAAACGAGGTTGGTGATGTTGAGATGGTGAACTCAGTTGAGGTGAAAAACACGTTTGAGGTGGAACAATTTCAGCATTTGGGATTAAAGAAGTTGAGAAAAACCACATCGGTAAACCTATCGTGAATCTAGGAAGTGACAAAGTAGCCATATAAGGAGGATTGACATTTGCAACGTCAGGAAAAGGACTAGAATTCCTATTAAAATGGGTTACTTTATCAGTAACTTCTAGAATTGTTGCCATTAGATCCAACTTAGATAAATTATTACCAATATTAATAATTCAAAATCATAATCCACACTTAAGGTCACTAAAATGTAAAAACAAGCAAATAACACATGCTAGTAAATCTAAGGATTCAAACCATGCAAACAAATGTTTCACAGTGAAATCACTAGTTGGTGATGAAATCCAATGTCACAGAGATCAATGTGAACTAGTGGGTAGAACTAGTTACGTTGAAAACCTGCATAATGTACATAATCTGGTGTAAGTAACTTCACTTATTCCATCTCGAGTGAAGAATAACCTCCAAAAAGGTCCAAGTGAGTCTAGCCAACATTTGTTCTAGGTACAATGGAGACTTCCCCTCCACTATCACCTTGGTTAATAGCCATAAGATTATGTTCTCTAAGGTTACCACTTAAGAAAATTTAACAAGGGGTGCAATCGTAGATTGGATAGACATGCAAGGGAAGAGTAACAAAGATCAATCCCCTTGAAAGTTCATTAACATGATTAAACTGAGGTTTATTTCCAAGAGACTCCCAAGTACCTTTCGACACAAATTAATATATCCAAATTACACTATTGTAACCAATGAAGTGGGGTCGATCACTCTACTCAGTCTGATATGATCTCGTGCTTAATTCCTTTGTAAGGGGAGCTTCCTAGAGCAAAATTGCAGTAAATGGATTTACTCCCTATCACAATATTCTAATGTTTTTTTGCAGCTTCGGAAAGTTAACTCACTTACATATTCCAAATCCGTACAACCTTATCTAGTGTAGATGGAAAGAGCCCTAAAATAATAAAAATTTCTAAATTGATTTTGTTAGCATTGTTTTTTAAAGTTGTTACTTACTCAGAAGGTAAATGGATGTGAAACTGGTGGTGTTATAACGTGATGCAAAACTTTTATTCAATCGAACATGATATTGTAATCTTTTTATTTCGATGAATTGTAACTAAAATAAGAAAAGAGGTTTGATTAACTTTTCAAAAATACAAGAATCAATGAATCATTTTCAAGACATAAATCAGAGAGAATGAAAAATATACGATTCTTGATTCTTATTTGAGAAATGAAACATAAATCCCTCAAAATCTAAGTGACGAGAAAAAAAAATTGATCTTAAAAACTTCTTAGATACCCAAAAACAAACAATGAATTCTTCCTTCAAAAATCACAAGCCATAATTTCAATTTGACATAATGCGTTACAAATCATTGTAAGCAGAAGTTATGCTATCTTATAAAGATAAATAATTAGTATTCACTTTGACAAAACAAAAAACTCCCAATCATAAGAAATGCCTTGAAAAACTGTAAAATTTCCTAATACTAATGATTTTTTTCAATTACTACATCAAATTACTTAATATGATCTTTTGACACAAAAGGACAAACTCAGACTATCTCAATAATGACTGATCGTTTTGTTGATTAATTAGCAATTCACCTAGTTAAACTTTCAACCCTAAATTGCAAAAACAAAAAAATCTTCAAGAAGGCAACCTAAAACATCAAATCAAAATAAAGAGGGCATTTCTAGAAGGTAAACAATTCTAACTAAACACATCAATCAAAAGTTCGTGGACTCAACAATGAGAAAGCTTAAATTTTCAAAACAATTCTACATGTGCGCAGGAAATCAATATGATTCAATGTGTATATGCACTGTTACTAAAAGCTAAGTGTGCAGAAGTGTGCTTTGTGACTAAAGGTAAAGTGTGCACCTTGGGAAAATTTAAGAAAAAATAAAAATAATCCAAACAAATAATAAAATCCAGACTTTCAATATTTTCTAGACACTTGGAGAGGGTTATGACAAAAGGATCAAAAGTCAAAACAAGGAGATGATGGAGAACAAGACATTCCCCAATGGAGTCGCCAATTTGTTAGGAAGACTAATCCTTCTTGTAGACAAGATGGGTCTCACTATATCTCAAATTAAATCTAGTAGTACACAAGAAAATAATTGCTACCTTTCCTTAGCTTATGATTGATTGAAACAATTTATATGCGAGGTATCACTTACTGGTTTAACGAAGTGTTTGTTGAAGTCCTTTCAGTGCCTTCCATAGATGGATTCTCCTTGATGCTTTAAAGATTGTTCCAATGGTTTCCACAACTTCTCCATGATGTTTCAAAGGATATTTGCATATAATAAAACACACAAAGGATCAAATAATCAAGTATATAGAATGAAAGATAAATTAAATTCTTAATTCAACATACATCAAAAATTGAATCAATAACCAGTCATAACCTATGTGAGTGATCAAGGAATATTACAAATGATATGAGAATAGACATGATTAGGAAAGAACACTTTTTATTTATTGAATAAAGAGGAGGACAAACTTACAACCTCATTGCCTTGATGTCACAAACCTCTTCCCACGATCTTCAACCTTCTCCTTGGATGAAACGCCTCCTAGCTGTATTTCTGCAGCATAAGCCTACCTTCAATGGTCCTCCCCAATCCTTTGTCCTATGTTTGATGTATAGGCCAAAAGGATGAGGTTAGGGATCCTCTTCCTAAGGGATGAGATCGAAAAATGGTGGGATAGGGAATCCACAAAGAGAGGGAAGTAGCTCCATGATGGGAGTGATCAGTCTTGAGTAAGCATCAACTCAAAGTTTTTAGTTGGGAAATATTCGACTAACAAAAATTCTAGACTTTAATTATTATTTTTTACCTACGTTGAGTCATGTGCACAGGCCACAATGTAAGAAAGAGTGTACTTTTGCGCAGATTCTAATGGTATCTTCTGCATTTGTGTAAAAATTGGCTACAGAACTTCATAGGCAATCAAAAATAGGTTTTTGGGCCTTGAGATCAAATAATTTGATTCTCTTTGGGATTGTTTAGGTTATAGCCTTGCAAGGGGATTCTTTGGAACACTTTGATGGATAGTGAAAGATCTAGATTGATGGTCATTTTCCTAATACGACAAAATTACATGTAAGAGGGACACTTATTCCAATATGAATGTTGGGCAAAATATCCTAGTGGGCATCACTTGTTTCATTTATGGATAAGGGGAAATTGGAAATGGAAATGGAAAAGGCTTTGAAAACAGAAAAAGGCATTAATTGGAATAATTTTTTTATGAAAATAAAGGAAATTCAGAGAAAAGGAAGGTGAAAGGTCACAGGTTGCATGTGAGGAGGAAAATGAAGGAAAATACTAGAAAATTAAAGAAATTAGAGGCATCAATAAAAAAAAGACATAAGAGAATTAGTTGGTAAATTTTTTTTAGTTCATTTTTGGAGTTAATCTCAGAAAGGAGAAGGAAAGAAATAAAACAAAGGAAGGACAAGGAAGTAAGGATTAAGCAAGGAAGGGTTGGAGCATGTAGCTTCAAAAAGAATACTTGTAGGTAACACATTTCTTGTATGATTTCCTAGCTGGTTTTGGCATGCATGGCATATGCATGTGTATTTTGGTTTCTTTGTTATTTGCGGCATGGATTTTTCCAGGTTTTGATAGTGGTTTTATCCTTGCCTTTCCTTTTCCAGATATCCATGGTGTGATGGGATTCTTTCTTGGTTTGAGATTTGGATTGTCTGAAGGTTTTGGATTCGGGTGAGGTGATCTCAAGAAAATTAAAAAGGTTGGGGGTGGAGATGGTTTTCTTCAAGAAGCCCTCAACAAGTGGGTGGAGAGAGGAAAATTTCTCAAGGGATGATGAAGGAATTCTTAGGCATCCAAGCTTGGTTTGGTTTTGTGATCTTGGAGCTAGTTTAGGTGAGATTGCATTATGCTGAGGGTGGAGGTGGTTTAAGCTCTAGATTCCCTTGGTTGTTTATGGATTGGTTTGTCCAAGGCGATACCACATTCATGCTTGGAATATGGCATGGGGGTGATTGGCTGAAATAAATATTTGGTTTAGCCCAATCTATCATCGGGTGTGCATGGAAGTCCCTAACTTGGTTGAATTTTTCATATGGTTAATAAGAGCTAAGTTCCTCTTTCTTTTGATGAGTAAATTTACTTGTTATTATGTGTCTTTAATGGTTGTTCTATCATTGTTATTTATCTGGTTATATTCTAGTTATAAGCATGGTTAATTGATAGATCCAAGTATGGCTCTTATCACATTTCCATTAAAGAACGTTTGGTTAATGAATGCATGACCTAATTGGCGTTATGATAGCTATAGCAAGAAGGCAATGGTCCTTCTTGTTTAAATTCAAATAAGTTTCAAATCCCTATGTTCATATTTTCATTCATGACTTGTAGGTTGCATGTTTACCATGTGTTTGAAAGAATGCCACTCCTGGTTGGGAGGGCTCACATCAAGTACTAGTTCAATTTTTGGTTTATAAGATTTGTTTCTATGTCATTTATCATTTATGGAAGTTTCATTGCATTCTTAGCAGAGCCCTGAGTCCTAGCCCTAAAAAATTAACTCATAATTCGGGGTCCCTAGTATAGAACTGATTGGAAAAGTCCACAGTGGCTGGAAGACATGCCTATGGGAGAGAATAGAGGCTTACATTCACTTGCATGCCTTGGAAAGGGAGTGGTTGAGGCTCTAGGTTAGTGAAAAAGAGAGTTATCTTAGGGGTTGGACACTTGGAGGGTTGGGTTGCTCCTGGAGGTCTTGTAGCACCTGAGGGAAGTCAACGACGTCTTAACTTATCGACTCCATTTTCTTAAGGTCTTATAGGATGTTTAGTCTTATCATAGTGACCCTTAGCTCATGTTTACTCTAGGAAATCTAGTGAAAGCAAGTGAATGTGGGAGGAGGTGGGTTACAGGGTGGTATCAGAGCGGGTTTCACTCTCTTTGGGGAAAGTCTGATGTTGTCATGGTTATGGTTGTCATGCATGAGGTCATGGGGTACAATTGGTATGGTCATGAATGATTTTGTTATATTGATATGATTATAATTTTATCTGTATCACACTAATGTGGATTGATCTTGCAGATGAGATAAGCCTCCCACGAACATCGATGTGGTATCGATTTTATTTTAGTATCTATTTGGTTTATCTAACATGGTACACTTGAAGGAGGAAGAAAAGAAAAGACGGTGAGAAAAATGGTAGAATATAGTTCTCGTGACTCTCCCTATAGATCAGTTGGGCAACAAGGAGGAGAGTATTCTAATTTTATAACAAATACATTGAGGAGTTTGAGGGAAAAGACTAGAAGTTGCAAAGCAAACAATTACAGGTTGGTTGAGGCTCAAAAAATACTTGCAAGGGCTCAGGAGAAGAAGGTAGAGTTCAATGCAGTGATTCTTTAGAGCTTGTCATAGTTGCAAAGATAAGGATAATTGAGGATCCATAAATAGAAGGAAGAGAAAACTAATGGAGCCTATGGTAGCAGGTCTAGGTCTAGATATAGGTTGGACAAATGTGATACAGAAAGAGGTGGAAGACCACTGGATACACCTGACAGGAGGACTCGTATGTATCGGAATCATTCTAGTTCCTCATCCAGTATACATAATCACCATTATCACCATCATCATCATTATCAGAGGGGTTATCACTTTCCTGAGGAGTTCAAGAAAGTCATGCCGCCTACTTTCTATGGAGATGTGAAGAATTCAAAAGATGCAGAGGCATGTTTTCTTGGGATGAAGAAACTCATCAGATTGCATATCTATTCAGATAACAAGAAAGTAAATGTATCCACCTTTAGTCTCAAATGGAAATCATATGTTTGGTGGGAATATGTGAATAATTTCAAGGGAATTTAGGAAGAAGAGTTGATTTGGGACGATTTTGAGAGACTCTTAAAGAAGAAGTACTTGTCTGAGAGGTACTATGATGATATAATTAAGGTGTTTTAAGAGTTGAAGATGGGCTCTATGACAGATGATGAGTATACTAGCAAGTTCCTGGAGTTATTGAAGTATGTTCCTTATCTAAAGGATGAGAAGGCTAAGATCGATAGATTCATTAGTGGGTTGCCAACATCATATTGAGATCAGATTGAGTTTGATGAGCCTATATCATTGGAGGAAGCCATCAAGAATGTAAAGCATTGTAATGAGTAGTCAAAGTGTAAAGTTGAGACTAAGCGTGACTTGGAAGGAAATGAGAAAATTAAAGGGAAGTGGCCACTGAAGAGGGGTATACTTCAGGATGAAGGTATGAAAGAAAATTCGGTTCCTTACAAGAAGTTCAATCCAGTTGAGAATATACATGGGTCGCAGCCTAAAGGGCACAACAACAGAGCTGATGGTAAGGGACCATTGTAGTGTTGGATATGTGGCAAATATCATTGCAAGAAGGATTTTCCATTGTACCAGGGTGGTAGGCCTCATATCTATAGTGTTAAGGATGCGCAAACAGTTGGGGATGGTCATAGAATTCCTCAATTTTATGCAGTTGTGGACAAAAAGAAAGTAGATAAGCATGTGTCCATTATTGAGATGGAAGGAAAAATCTATGGTCGAGTTGTATCTATTTTGATTGATATTAGATCTTATTATAGTTATATTTATCTAGAGATAAGTTTGTTTTGAGAAAAGAATTGCATGTAGAGTCTTGGGTTGTGCAGTCGGATAGAGATACTAAGAAGATATTTGATCACTGGGTAAATGCTTGTGCATTTGAGTTGAATGGTATCCCTACAACAACACATTTGAATGTACCACCATTGGGATCATGTAATATGATTTTGGGTATGGATTGGTTGTACCTTCATAGGACCAAAGTAGATTATTATGACAAGGCTATTGAGTGCCTAGATGATAATGGGGGAAAACGGATTCTACAAGGAAAGAAGAATCATACATCAGTGAGGATCGTCACCGCTATGTAGGCTAAGCACAGTTGCAAGAAACAACGTGTGATGTTTGTAGTCCATATCTCTAGTGACAAGGGTAAGGATGTTGAGGATGCAGAAATCTTCAAGAGGTACCCTATATTACCACAATTTCAAGACGTGTTTCTAGTAGAGAGTCCAGAGTTGCCTCCCTAAAGGCAAGTGGAATTTTCTATTGAGTTGATACCATGGGCAGCACCAACATCAAAAGCACCTTAAAGCATGAGCACTCTAGAGTTTGTAGAGTTGAATTTGCAGTTAAAGAAAATGCTTTATAAGGGATACATTAAGCCAAGTGTAACGTCTTGGGGTGCACTAGTATTATTAGTGAAGAAGAAGGAGGGTACTCTCAGGTTGTGTATTGATTATAGGCAGTTGAACAAGATGATGATCAAGAACAAGCACTTGTTTTCAAGGATTGATGATTTGTTTGATCAGCTAAAGGGATTTGTAGTGTTATCAAAGATTGATCTTAGATCAGGATACCATCAGGTACACATCAAAGGAGAGGACATCTATAAGACTATTTTCAAGACCAGGTATGGGCATTATGATTTTTTTGTAGTTCCATTCAGTTTGACTAATACTCCAACTACTTTTATGTGCTTTATGAATAGTGTGTTGCCTCCTTATTTGGAAAAGTTCGTTACTTTATTCATTGATGACATCTAGATATATTCTAAGAATGAGGAAGAGCATGCTGAGCATTTAGCAAAAATGTTGATATTTCTAAGAGAGCATCAGTTCTATGCCAAGCTTAGCAAGAGTAGTTTCTTTCAGACAAAGGTGAACTACTTGGGACATGTTTTCTCCAAGGAAGGCATATGAGTGGATCCAAAAAAGATAAGGGCTATCATGAAGTGGGAAACTCCTTGGAATGTGGATGAAATAAGATCATTTATGGGGTTACGAGGTTACTATAGGAGTTTTAGCAACAAATTCTCACACATTGCATATCCCATTACATCTTTGCATAGGAAAGGTAATAAATTTGAATGGATAGAGTGTGTGGCCAATTTTGATCAATTGAAGTAGTTGTTGACAAATTCTCTAGTTCTTAAGATTGAAAATCCAGATAAATATATTGTGTGTGTACAAATGCCTACAAGCGAGGACTTGGTTGAGTCTTCATGCAAGAGGGATAGGTGGTTCATTATGAGTCCAAGAAGTTGAATGAGCATGAGCATTACTATGTGACTCATCATCTTGAGTTTGCAACTATTATCCATGCATTGAAGATGTGGATACACTATATTTTTGGTAGGAGGTTCATATTGGTGAGTGACCAAAGTGGATTGAGGTACCTATTTGACAAAACGAATATGAATATCACGTTTTAGGGTCCTATAATATAGGTAATCAAAGTCTATATGTATAGTTATTTATTTTGGGAATCTGTTGGTCAAGCTTAGGCTATAAATTCACCAGGTATTATAGTCTAAATTGTCTTTGTACAAAGGTCTCAAATTGGTCAATTCATTAAAAATACGTGTGTCAAAAGAGGTCCATTAGTCTTGATTTGAATTGTAAGGTCCCTAAGGGGTCTTCATTGAGGTGTCATAAGTGTCTTGTCATGAGTGAGTGTTGGAAAATTTATGGTGGTTGTGTTACTATTGTTCATGAATGTTGGCACTCATGTAAATCAAGCTGGAAAGAATGTGTGTTGCAACAAATCCATGGCTTAGAAGGATTCCTATGGTAGCTTCAGGCTTCATGTAGAGGATCATCATGGTGGGTGTGATTTCATCTCTCCAAAAAGTCAATGAGCAGAGAATTTTGTAGTCATCTTCCAAGAAGTAGAATGACTCAAAGCCTACATTGGACCCTCTTTATTGGAAAATTCTCTAAACAAGATTTCCAACAATATGTGGAACTCCGAAAGTGGATTCGTGGATAAAAGGATATGGTCTACTAAAGTTTAGAGATTTGAAGCCTTAGGAAGGAAGGAATATTGGCATATCAGAGATCAGAATGTCAGAGGTCTAGTATATTAGTGCATCGGCATATTGAGATCAGAATGTTATAGGTCCAGCATATTAGCGCATCGGAATGTCGGAGGTCCAACAAATCAACACATCGAATATCAACACATTGTGATATTGACACATCATAGCATCGACACATTGGAACATCAACGTAACAGAGTATCGAAACTTCTTAAAGTGAGGAACCTTTTAAAAGTTGTGATATCGATAAAATGTCGATAGTATTAAAAAGCGCCAAGGAATGTCAATAAACATCAATGAAGGATTTCATTACAAAACTAAAGGTTGATGAGCCCTCTTCTCTCTCCTATAGCAAGACACATGGAAACATATGATTGGATCCGAGCAAGCACATAACATCATATGATTGGCTCCAATAAGACACATGGCAACATATGATTGGTTTTGATAAGCTATAGTGGCATATGACATCAACATGATATGGCAGTATGACATGACATGTGGTAGGAATATTCAACCTTATTGAGTAGTCTAATGGGCCAAAACAAGGTGCCCATGTCACCTCTAAGGAGTTTCCATGTGGAGTGATGATGCTATATCGGAGGTCACCATATCGGAGGTTGAAGATGTCGACATTTTAGAATAGTTGGAGTTTGGAAAGGTTCCGATAAAAGGGTCTTGTAGTTAAGTTATGGTATGTTCTATGCTTAGAGAAATTTAGTTTTATTTCTTATTATTATTCATAGATTAGCAATCACATGTGCATAAGTAAAGTGCAGATAGAACATTAAACGATCAACATAAAACAAGCCAAGACAAGAGACACAAGATGTGGCGGCTAGCCATGGACAAACCCCACAATGTGTGGGGAAACCCTTTGATCAAATATTCTTTTATGTTCAATAATTCAGTAGTGAGAAATAGTACAATAAATCTGATTTATATCAACAGTAGAAAACCCTAGATCAACAACATCAGCATTAGCAGCTTCATCATCAAAACTAGGGCAGTCGATATCTCGCAAATCAACTGTCGAAACGGCTTGATTCCACCACCAAAAAATGTGGCCTTTAGAGGAGGTCCAGATGGATCTATAGCACAATTCAGAGGAAGATATATTATGGTCAACACTAGTCAAACTTTGGATTTGTAGTTGCAGCTTTAGGTTCAGCAACTTCCTTCCAAATGTGTGAGAGAGAGTCTCTTTTCTGCGCAGTAGAGAAGAGCCTCTTTTTTGCATAGGAGAGAGAGAGAGAGATGTGATGAGATGAGTGAGTGAAAATGAGAAAAATTCCTCCTATATTTATACACAATTGTTGATGTTTGAATAGATGCGGTTGTTGGGCTTCTGAGCCTACATGAGTTGTAGGTCGGCTTGATAATTATTCCATAATCAAAATAAATTCATATCTCCATAAATACTTATCAGAATCGGATGATATTTAGATAAATCCTACACCTCTCGATGAGAGGAATCTAATAAAAATATTATCAGCCATGAATAAGATGACCCACATGGAGTTTGGACCTAGTTTCCAATTTAGCACTCCCTCTCAACTAGGGAGAACTCCATATGCAATATGTTTGTCGATCGCTACTATTCATCCATCAAATGCACTGCCCTATACAGCTTGACCCTTTCTCTACTCTACTCTATTCTGCCTATTCTGCTTCATCTTCTTTTGCCTTGTACTGATTTGTATTTCTCTACTCTGTTCTTTTTTGCTATACTTTTGTCCGAATTATGAAGAAGAAGAAATGATCGAGGATGTATCATACTGACTCAAAGTCAGTCTGAGAGTATGTACCACTGGTCCCAGACCAATATCAACCAACCCAAAGTCAGCACCATAGTGAGTACAACTCCTACCACTGTCCCAGACCAGTCTCAACTGACTTGAAGTTAGCGTCATAGTATGTACCACTCCTACCACTGGTCCTAGACCAATATCACAATCTCAGAGAGTGTACCACTGGTCCCAGACCAGTCTCAACCGACTTGAAGTTAGCATCATAGTATGTACCACTCTCACTGGTCCCAAAACAGTCCTACACTGACTCAAGGTCAGTCTCAAAGTATGCACCACTGGTCCCAGACTAGTCTCAACCGACTCGAAGTCAGTGTCATAGTGGGTACAACTCCTACCACTGGTCCCAGACTAGTATCATTGATCCCAGATCAATGAAGGTCATCCTAGCGTAGGGAGTATGGTAGATACAACAATGCATCCATCGGTACTACTATGTTCCCTAACTTCATTTCCCTACACATTGATCAGATGAGAGGTACTTCCCATGAGTCCTTGACTGCATGGGTAGGATGCCTTGACTAGAGAACTTAATCAATCCCATCTTCACAGGAGAAATAATCATCCTGCTACATAATCACCATGGAGAACACATCATCCAGACCTCACAAGAGAACCAATCATCCTGCTACATAGTCATCATGGAGAACACATCAACCAGACATCACAGGAGAACCAATCATCCTGCTACATAGTCGCCACGGGGTGTACATGTACACCATCAGGGGATAGTGAATCACCTTGTGGTCATATGTTGCTCCAAGAAGTACCCCGCACCCTCCCAGAGCTCCCAAAGCTCAATGCATCATATAGGACCCTCATCAGAGGGTCTTTGAACAACACCAAGTTGTTCTTAGAAATTTAGGAATTTGATTTTCCCTAGTGGCTTTGTCAGAATGTTGGCAACCTATTCATTTGTACAAATATGTTGGAGCCTTATAGCTCCCCGCTACACCATATCTCGAATATAGTGATACCTGATATTGATATGCATGGAGCGATCATGAAATATGGGATTCTCTGACAAATGAATCCCACTCTGGTTGTCACATAGGATCACAGTGGTATCCAATGTAAATCCAAATAGCTCACTGAAGAGCTTTCACAACCAGACTGCCTCACAGGAGGCCATGCTAGTAGTAATATATTCTGCTTCGGTGGTGCTCAAAGCCATCGACTTCTGCTTCTTGCTCATCTAGGATATCGAAGTAGATCCCAAGGAGAAACAACACAAGTTCTCTTATGGTCATCCACGTTGCCTGCCTAATCAGCATTAGTATATCCAAGTAGTCTCACATCTCTGCCAGTGTGTCGTAGCCCATAAGTGATTGTGCCACGAAGATATCTCAACAGATTCTTGGCACCAATCTAATGTATGTGGTGAGGTTCAACCATATGTTGACTCAATGTGTTGATTTTAAAGCATATTTCTAGATGGGAATTCACTAAGAACATTAATGCTCCAATGAGTTGCCGATACTCGATAACATTTCGTAAAACAGGTCCAACGGCACTACCTCTTAACTTCTTGAAGTCAAGATCCATCGGGGTACTTACAGGCTTGCAGTCTACCATACCAAATATTTCTAATATCTTCACCACATATTTTCCTTGAGATAGGAAAATTTCCCCTGGCTTCTGCCATACTTCAAGTCCTAGGAAATAGTGCATTAGTCCTATATCCTTAATTTTAAATTTAGAAGCCAACTCCCTCTTACATTTGTGAATAAGAGGGTCTACACCTGTTAGGAAGAGGTCATCCAAATACAGCACCAGTATGAGAGGTTTGTCATCTTCAACTTTAAAGTAAATATTAGGATTGGCTTCACTCCTAGTGAATCCCAGCTTCATCAAGTAGCTATCGATCCTCTCATACCATGCTCGAGGTGCTTGCTTCAGCCCATAGAGAGCTTTCTTCAACCTGCATACATGAGATTTTCGATCATAAATCTCAAATCCTTTGGGTTGCTCCATGTAGACCTCTTCTTTGATCGAACCATGCAAGAACGCAGTCTTGACATCCATCTAATGTAGGTTCCATCATTGTGAAGCCGCAAGGGCTATGATCGAGAAAATGGTCATATATCTGGAAATAGGTGCAAATATCTCATCATATTCTATACCTTCCTTTTGGGAGAAGCCACGAGCAACAAAACATGCTTTATACTTTTCCGCACTTCCATCTGTTACATGCTTTATCTTGTAAAGCCATTTAAAAGTGACAATTTTCTTGTCCTGGGGTCTAGGAACTACTTCCCAGACATCAATCTACATAATAGACTCATATTCTTCAGTCATAGCATCCTTCCATGTTCGATTCTTGACGACATCTGAGAATGATGAAGGTTCATTTTATATGATCGTGCTCATGATGGATAGGTATGCCTGATACCTGTTATGTTTCTTACTTTCACGAAAGGTTCCTCGGGGTGCAACATGTCCTTCAGCATCATCAAGTAGCCCCCTAAGCCATGAAGGCCTCTTCCTAGAAGAGGAAGGCTCAGGTGGATAAATAGGATCCATGGGTTCCTCCACATCAGGCATTGTTACATCATCTGCCCATAGAAACTTCAGAAGTATTTGATCATGGAGCATGGCACAAATAGCTTCCAGAATTGTACGGTTCTTCCTTTCCGCCACACCATTCTACCAAGGATTATATGGTGTAGTAGTCTCCCTCTTAATGCCAGCCTCAGATATGCCTGAGTGAAGCAACTGTAATATATTGGAGGTCTTGCTTTGGCTTGAGAGGAATGGTCCTCTTTTGAGCTTTCCTTTGACACATCCTAGACATACACCTTCTTTCTCTACTCAGAATTCAAGCATCCCTATCACCATTTGTCTTACATTGGGTAGAGCTTTATAATGAAGGTGTGCAAACCTTCGATGTGAAAGTTCAGACTGAAGAGATGTGTCATAGGATATGACACCTAGCGGACTTCCACCGACCTCATATAATGAATCAACACGAAACCCAAGAGTAAAAGCATATTTAACATTATTTTTCCATATACGTACCTTGCCATCACTGAAGGTTACCTTGTAGCCTTTGTCTTCCATTGTCGAGATGGACACTAGGTTCTTTTTGAGGTCAGGTAAGTATAATACATCCTGGAATTTCTATTCTTCTTGAATGGTTGTCCTCTTCTTTGACTTCTAGCACCCCTTTTACCTTTTCTATTGAATTTTCCATTCCTTTGATTTCCATGAGAGGGATTTTTATCATCATCCCAATGCAAGTACTTTCTATCAGGGCACTCCCTTGCATAGTGACCTGGTTTATCGCAAATGTAACATCGTCCTTTTCTTCCACCCTTAGGTCTAGCCTTTCTTTTTGATTTAGTCCTGGAAGTGTTTCTTTTCTTAGCTTGAGAAGAAAAGGCAGCAGGAGGACCTTTAGGCATGGGAATTTCTTACTCTTCTACCCTTGTTTCTTCTTGGATGCATCTAGCCATTAATTCCTCAGAACCAGGAATTACATTTGTTCAGAAGAGTAGTCCTGAACACATACCATTTGGATGGTAATCCTCCAAGAGTCATGAGTGCCATCTCCCTATCAGTAATAGTCTCTCCAATAGATAGGATATCGTTCCTGATCTCGATGATTCTTAAGAAGTATGCTTGCATACTCTCATCTTTACCCTTCTTAATTCCCTTCAGCTTATTTCTAAGAAACAAAACTTGATTTGCATCATTAACTTTAAATAAACTCACCAGTCTATCATAGGTTTCCTTGGAGGTGTTCAGGTCTGAGATGTAGGCCACCAAGCACTTGTCAATAGAGTCATGGATGATCTTCTTTTCTTTGACTTCTCTGGTTTTCCATTTGTCCCTAGCAGCAGCGGATGCATTTGATGGAGGCTCAACAATATTGCCTCTCACATGGTCCAACACTCCTTGATCTTCTAGGGTTAGATCGATAGACATCTTCCATCCGTGATAATCAAATTTCTCATGGAGCTTGTCCTTCCCAGGAAAGAGTGATAAGGACCCCATAGTTCTTTTAGGATAACCTTGCCAATCTTCTCTTCAGTGATTCTCTTGCTCTTGCTCAAGATTTTTCTTCACCTTAGCTCTGATACCATGTTAGGTTATGGTATGTGCTATGCTTAGAGCAATTTACTTTTCTTTCTTATTATTATTCATAGATTAGCAATCACATGTGAATAAGTAAAGTGCAGATAGAACATTAAACGATTAACAGAAAACAAGCCAAGACAAGAGACACAAGATGTGGAAGCTAACCAGGGACAAACCCCACAATGTGTGGGGAAACCCTTTGATCAAATCTTCTTTTATCTTCAATAATTCAGTAGAGAGAAATAGTATAGTAAATCTGATTTATATCAACAGTAGCAAACCCTAGATCAGCAGCATCAACATTAGTGGCTTCATCATCAAAACTAGGGTAGTCAATATCTCGCAAACCGACCATCATATCGGCTTGATTCCACCACCAAAAAATGCGGCCTTAAGAGGAGGTCCAGATGGACCTAAAACATAGTTTAGAGGTGGAGATTTGGTGGTCAATGCTAGTCAAACTTTGGATCTGCAGTTGCAGCTTCAGGTTCAGCAGCTTCCTTCCACATGTGTGAGAGAGTGTCTCTTTTCTGCATAGTAGAGAAGAGCCTCTTTTCTATGCAAGAGAGAGAGAGAGAGATGTGATGAGATGAGTGAGTGAAATGAGAAAAAGTCCTCCTATATGTATACATAACTGTTGATGTTTGAATAGATGCGACTGTTGGGCTTCTGAGCCTACATGAGTTGTAGGTCGGCTTGATAATTATTCCATAATCAAAATAAATTCATATCTCTATAAATACTTATCAGAATCGGATGATCTTTAGATCAATACTACACCTCTCAACGAGAAGAATCTAATAAAAATATTATCATCCATGAATATGATGACCCACATGGAGTTTGGCCCTATTTTCCAATTTTAACACCTTCGATATTGAGCTTGCACATGGTCATGAGAGTTCAAATAACCAAGGGTGCAAAGTAGTTAACAAAGGAAGACTAGTTGCTAGTAGGAGTCTGAGGGCTTGGCACCTTAAGGCTAAGCTACAAGTCACAACTCTCGGTCATGTGATGAGAAATGTAGGGAGGGCTAAGTAGAAGGATCCATGATGAGATTGTAACTTCACAAAAGTTACTATACAAAGGGGGCTCCAATATGGCATTAATTCAATGATCACTGGCCCAGTCATATGAGAAAGAAAATGCCAAAGGAGCTAAGTGCCAAGGGACTGAGGAGTATCAAAACATACCACCACAATAAAAAAAGATGTGGAATTTCTCTGATAAGACACTATAGAGAGTTTATAACACCCCTCCCTTATGTGTTAGACTATTGTAAATATAAGATGAGAAAAGCTAGGTATGATGTGTAATATGAAAAGAAATTGCATTATTAAATAATTAATAAATTAATCACTTGGAAAAGAGAGACACCAAGAGATGAGATTCTTGCCAAATCACATTGAGGAATGGGATAGGATAAATATTTCATGATAAATGTTCTAGATGTGATTCTAGATAAGCTTGGATGGATTAGAGATAAATATCCATCAAGAAAAAAATAAAAGCTTTGTGGGAGATAAAGGCAAAGCTTTTATGAGGAAAAGCCTCACGGGAGATAAAGGCGAGCATTTCTAAAAAAGAAATAGGCAAATGGAAAAATCCATAAAAGAGGGATGCCGCTAATGGAAACTGTATCATGAAAGAGGGTATTAAATACCCATTGCATAGCTCATTTGGAGGAAGTTGATCCATGGCAAGAACCTTGGCTCGGGGGAAGCAGAGGTGATTCATGGTTGGGTGGTGGTTCTCTACTCTCCAAGTGATGTTATTCCTCTCTTTACTATTCCATTTGGATTTATTTGCAATGATGTTCTGTATTTTGGTTCTCACCCTCTCTGTTATAACATTCAACTTGCTTATGAAATAAATTGCATCAGTTTCTTTCCTATAGGAATGATAAAAGGAATTGAATGTGGCTATCGTATATTATATGTGTGCATGCATGTATTATGGCTTATTAATGTTGTTTAAGTTAAAATTAGTAGAGGAATATATTATGTGATCTAGATGTAGTAATGGATATTCTGCCCACTTTGGCTTATGTGTTATTTGTAAGTATGAGAATAAAAAAATGAGTTTCTTGTGTATTAGACTTGCCTGTGTTAATGATATATGATTTGAGTTTAGAGGAATGCTTGAGACTTTTATTGCTCCAAAAGTAGAGGCTTAGTAGGTAGTTGTACCACCTGGGACATGGAGCTATTTTTACTCAGGTTAGAATTTACATGTGACCATTGTGCATATGAAATATGGTAGCATTTGTTAGATTATGATGATTGCAAGGTGTTCAGGTTAATGATTTCATTAGTGTATCTATGAAATTAACTTTATGAGATGGCCATGTATAGATTAATGTGTAAGACGTTGGTGCATGCAAACTAGTTAGGGGATAATGCTCCTAAATATAATAATCAAGGATTCAGTATTTTCTATGCCATGCATGTCACCTATGAGGCTAGCCTAGCTTCTTTTGAATGTTGCCTAAAAAGGATATCATTAAACTGTTTGACTATGCATGCAGGATTATTATCACCATTCCTAGTCATGCAGGCATGATGTTTACCTTAAGCCCGAAGCAACGTTTCATTAATGCTTGTGTGAGGTTGTCAAGGAGTGTTGCTAACTGCATTGTTGTAATTAAACACTCTCTCCCAATTGTGAAGTATGACAAAAGATTGACTGACATAAGTCTTATAGATAGAAAAAGTCCACATCATGGACTCACTCTTTGGGATGTTCGAATACATAAAAATATTGGTATGGTTGCTTGAATAATGGTGTTCATATAATGACATAAATTAATATACTAGTGACTGGGGCTAACGTTTAACTGTAGTCGAGGCCAAAAGTAAAATTTAAGGGAGCCTAGCAGCTAAATTCCTGGGTAGGCTTAGGGGGTACGTTACAGAGTAAATCTAGTTTGAAAGGGAAGCTGACAAGTTTTGTGAAAAAACTTCAACCACACCAGATTCCAAGATAGGGGATCAACATAAATGAACCAATTTCCAAATTTCAAGGTTGAAGATTTTCCAACAATTCCAAATTTCTTGGAATTTTCCAGTGATTGTTTTTATCTTTAGTTCATTGTTCAGATTTGTTTTTCCATAAATATAGCCACAATTAGCAACATATTTCCTTCAAACTTTCAACAAAATAGCCAAATTTCTCCAAATTTCCTCTTATTTAGTTTTGTTTCAGAAATATCTATATCTTTGTTAGATATTATTTTGTAATCAATTCCTTTTTGGAATCCGAAGTTAGTTCAATATGAAGTCTATAAATATTTTGTAATAAGTCTTAGAAAAAGTTGTATTATGTATGAAGGAAAGATCTCTACCTTGATATAGGCTATCGATTGTACTCAAAGTAATCAATTTTTAGAAATGTAGAGACAATTTTGTTCTAGGATTCTTGTGTCAAACAAGTGGTGATGATTTCTCTCATGTTAAATTGTTCTTCTTTCTCAGTTTCCATATGAATTTACCTCTTGGTTGTTGCAAGATGATTAAGAGTTGAATTTATTTAAGTGTACTTAGATCTGGCTTGTTTTAAACAGTATTAATGTTTTCTTCATGAGATTAAATATAAAATTCATTTAAATATGCTTTATATTTAATTGATCATCTAATTTTTCATATCAACCACACTATAAATATATTAAGATCCAAGAGTTTTCCTACCCTGCCCTGTTACAACTACTCTATCGATTTGTGATTGATTATCCAAAAGTTCATGACTCCAAGCCCAATGGACTTTCCTAGCATCTTTCAACCAAAATTTTGAACAACCCACCTCAAACTTCAATATCTAGCCTAAAATATTGAAAGGAGAAAATTAAATCATACAAAGAGAGCCCTCTCTAAAGTTGGAAGGGCTAGATCCTAGATTTAAAAGTGGTTTGTAGTTACCTTTTTAGTTTTCTTCCTCAGCCTAGGACAATTACAGAGTGCTAACATTATGGAGACCATACTGGGGATCAAAAGGTTTCCGCTTCCCCAGGAAATACTATCAAGTCCCATATTTGACTGTTCATTGGGCACAACATTCATACACATATGAAGTTTGAATCATTCACTGGGCGACTCCATTATCAATGAATCAAGATTGCAGAATACTCATGGGGACTCCATTGGCCGAAACATTTAGAGCTTAATCTACTCATCTAGTTTCCTTTCGAACAAAATGAAAGGGTTTGTGGTAGACCCTATTTCTATTGAAAGTTTTGAAGAATACTGGGATGATTGTGATGATGGTCAAATGGAGGAAGATTTCTCCAATTTATTGCTTCTTTATTTGAGGGCATGCAAATGTAGCTCTAAAGCTAAAGTCAACGTTTTAAAAATGTTTGCTGATAAAATTGAGAAGGACATTCAGATATTAAATGTGCGAATTCAGTCTTACAATTTTCAAAATCAAAATCAATTTTTTGAGGACCTTTTAGAGTTGAAACCAAGGTCTGATTTAAACAACACATATGAGCAGTCTCATTTTGGAAAACAAATTACAAAAATTCTTGATGATCAGGAAATGAAAGATGTTTTCTTTGATCCCATAGTTGTATATATGGAGGAATTGTTCACTACAGAGTTTTGATTATGTTTCTGCTATGGAAGAAAAGTGTACAATCAACTATCATTGCACTTACATTTTCTGGTTTCCATTTTTTTGAAACGTGATCCGAGAATCACAGCAAGTACATAGCTACTTGATTGGCTATTTTGGCATTTTTCTATTACTTAATTTTTCATGGGTATAAACAACCTAAAGTAGGTAGGAGTAAGAATAAGCTCAATATTTTGAGCATATTTTTCAGCCATATTTTCAAACTTCAGTTTGCAGCAGAGTTTTTAGTTTTTAGTGTACAGTGCAAATTCTAGTTTGAAGAATAGATTTGGTTCAGTTTGAGGACTGGAACAAATTACTAGTTGGGTTTCAACAATAGAGGTTCTAGGGAAGAGCATGTTGTAGGTTTGAGATCGACCCAATGGATCAGGCTAATATGCTATGATGTTCTTGACACCTCATAGGGAGGTTTTCATCCCCATTAGAACCATTATTATGGTCCATATAGGTAATAAAAGTTTGTTTGTCTAGCTATTTATTTTCAGAATCTGCTGGTAGAATTTAGACTATAAATTCACCAGGTATTATAGCCTAAATTGTTTTTGTACAAAGGTATCAAATTGGTCAAGTCATTGAAAATATGTGTGTCAAAAGAGGTCCATTAGTCTTGATTTGAATTGTACAGTCCATAAGGGGTCATCATTGAGGTGTCATGAGTGTCTTGTCATGAGTGAGTGTTGGAAAATTGATGGTGGTTGTGCTATTATTGTGCATGCATGTTGGCACTAATGTCAACCAGACTGGAAATAATGTGTGTTGCAGCAAATGCATGGCTCAAAAGGATTCCTATGGTAGCTTTAGGCTTAATGTAGAGGATCATCATGGTGGGTGTGATTTCATCTATTCAAAAATTCAATGAGAAGATAAGTTTGCAGTCATCTTCCAAGAAATAGAAGGACTCAAATCCTACATAGGACCCTCTCCATTGGAAAGTGCTAATAAGAAGATTTCCAACAATATGTGGAAGTCCAAAGGTAGACTCTTGGATCAAAAGATATGGTCTGATGAAGTTCAGATATATGAAGCCTTAGGAAGGAATATTGTCATATGAGAGATCAGAATGTCAGAGGTCCAACATATTGGTGCATCAGCATACTGAAGATTGGAATTTCAGAGGTCCAACATATCAATGTATCAGAATTTTGGAGGTTCAGCAGATCAACACATCGCGATATTGGAACATCAAAGATCATCACATTGTGATATTGGCACATTGGAGCATCGATATATTGGAACATTAGCTTATCAGAGTATCAAAACTTCTTAAAGTGAGGAACCTTTAAAAAGTTGTGATATTGATAAAGTGCCAAGGAATAATGATAAATACTAATAAATTATTTCATTGCAAAACCAAAGGTTGACAAGCCCTCTTCTCTCTCCTCTAGTAGGACACATGGAAACATATGATTGGCTCTCATAAGACACATGGAAACATATGATTAGTTCTGATAAGCTATAGTGGCATTTGACGTCAGCATGACATGGCAGTATGACATGACACATGCTAGGAATATTCAACCTTATTGAGTAGCATAATGGGCCATAACTGGGTGACACGTGTCACCTCTAAGGAGTCTCCACTTTGAGTGATGACACCATATTGGAGCTTGGCATATCGGAGGTTGAAGATGTCAGCGGTTTAGAAAATTTAAAGTTTGGAAAAGTTTTGATATCAGGCTGGCACATGGTCATGAGAGTTCAAAGAACCAAGGATGCAAAGAAGTTAATAAAGGAAGAATGGGCCCTAGGAAGAGTCTGAAGCCTTAGCACCTTAAGGCTAAGTGGCAGGTCACAACTCTTGGTCCCATGATGAGAAATGTGTGGAGGGATAAGCAGAAGGAGCCAAGATGAAATTGGAAATTCGTAGAAATTACGATGTAAAGGGGGCTCCCATATGGAATTAAGTCGATGGCCACTAACTTGGTCATATGAGAGAAAAAATTCCAAAGGAGCTAAGCACCAAGGGATTGAGGAGTATTGGAAGATATCACCATTGTGAAGCAATGATGTGGAATTTCTCCGATATGAAAATACAAAGAGTTAATCAAGTTTGTAAGGGAAGCTAACAATTTTTTTTGAAAACAAATTCGACTACTCTAGATTCCAAGGCAGAGGATCAACATAAATGAACCAATTTCCATATTTGAAGGTTGAATGTTTTCTAGCAGTTCCAAATTTCCTGCACTTTTCCAGTGATTTCTTTTATCTTTAGTTTATTGTTTAGATTTTTTTTCCAGAAATACAGCCACAGTCAACAATAAATTTCCTTCAAAGATTCAAGAGAGCAGTCGAATTTTTCTAGAATTCCTATTATTTAGTTATGTTTAAGAAATATCTATATCTTTGTTAGATATTATTTTGTAATCAATTCCTTTTAGGAATCCGAAGTTAGTTCAATAGTAATTCTATAAATATTTTGTAATAAGGCTTAGAAAGGGTTGGATTATGTATGAAGGAAAGAGCTCTACCTTGATATAGGTTGTGGATTGTACTCAAATCAATCAATTTTCATAAATATAAAGGCATTTTTGTTCCAAGATTCTTGTGTCAAACAAATGGTGATGTTTTCTCTCATGTTAAATTGTTCCTTTTTCTCAATTTCCATATGAATTTTCCTCTTGACGGTTACAAGAAGATTAAGAATTGAATTTACTTAAGTGTACTTAGCTCTAGCTTGTTTTAAACAATCTTAATGTTTTCTTCATGAGATTAAATATAAAATTAATTTAAATATGCTTTATATTTAATTTATCATCTACGTTTTCATCTCATTCACTGATCTGAATTGGATCCATAAAAGACTGTCAAAGAACCATGACTGTATCAGGACGAAACAAATCTTTGAAGAATCCAAAACAACATCAAAAACACCCTGAACCAGTGGCAATGGCAGCTAGCATGGAACAACACGGACCTTGGTCAAAGCATGCTGACCGAGGCCCATGAAGACTGCGTAGGAGGTCAAAGTAGCCCTTGGGAGCCCTGGATCAGGAAAAGGAGGTGATTTGCGATGTGCGATTGGCAAACAGGGCCAAAATGGAGGAGCCTTAGGCACTCGGTTACGTTGGGAGCCAAAGAACTGCGGGCGGAGAAACAAAAAGTGCTAACGTACGAAGGTGGGACCCACACTTTGGAAAACTGGCGGTAATGATTGGGGCACCCACAAACGGTAAATGGCTTTGGAGAAAGTGGAGTGATCCCACTCAACGATCGACGCGTGGCAGCGGAGGTGAGAGAAAACTGCCGTTGATTGTGTGCTATCGGTCGAGCAAGTCAACCGCGTAAGATGTGCGTATGGTGTTGGATCTGGAGGAGCCCAGATCAGACAGTTGAGATTATGCCCGATAGAAAGAAGTGGAATCAACAGGGAATTAAGCCGCGTTTTAAAGGGATTTGGATTCCGTTTGACCGCCACAGTGGAGGAAGGACGCATCCACGGCATAACTGGAGAAACAAACCGACGAGCAGGTTGGCGCTGTTCAGATGGGGACACGTGGCCACCCCCTAAACGTTCATGCTGACGCCGAACAAGAAACTCCAAGCGTAGCTGCAGAAGGTGAATCGACAGAGGTGGAAGAGGAACTGAGCGGGCATGGGTTCGAATGACAAAAAGCCATGAATAGAGACAAAATACACAGTCAAGTCGGAGTTAATTCCGAGAGACGAGAGAAAAGAAGAGCAGAATCCTGAGAGGAGGACAGAATACACAGAGAAGAAGGTAGAAAAGCAAGAGAAGAGCAGAAAGAGACAAAGGGCCAAGCTAACCAGTGACAGCATTGAGCACCACAACTTGAAGATTCAAGCCATCCCATAGGGGGATCTGTCCGGACTGAGTATCACATTTGGCTCTGTCCATTGTAGACCCGAAGGTCACAGAGCTGGTGGGAAGAAGAAGAGTTTGTGCACTCCAGTGGCTTGGGAAATCCAAAAACCACCCTGCCAAGCAAAACCTACTTTAGGAGAACTCACATTGAGTCCCTGCATTATAATTCTCTGCTAAAGGAACAATAAAACAAGGCCACCACTGAAAGCTAGACCGAAGATGTAGCCCTGGAGAATAGGGTGAACTCCTTATTAAAGTTGCTTGTGTTTTTGTGATTTCCTGTTGTATTTCTCTGTTGTCTTTCCATTTAAATGTCTGTGTATTGGCAATCTGATCGATCTGTTGCTTAAATAACATATAACACACACCAGCACATGAGTTTTTAATACCTTTTGTTTAATAAATCTTCAACTCATGTCATTCATAGGGCGGCTATCAAATCAAGTGGTATCAGAGCAATAGGTTGTCAAGTTAGACAAGCTTGTGTTGGTTTAGTTGTGAATGCTCACTAGATCAAAGCTCAAATTAGGAGAAGGAGAGTTGGTGGAAGCTAATCCTGAAATTGGGAGAGTCTATCCTCGGAAGACAATGTCAGACGAAGGTTCTACGAGGCCAGACCCTCAATTCATAGAAATTTTCCTAGCTATAAAGTCTATGGCAGAAGAAATATATAGGGACTTTAGAAAGCATAAGGATGAAGATTCATCAGGCTCGAAGCAAGATAAAGAAGAGGGTGAATCTCATTCCCATGACCACTCAAAAGGGAAAGGGAAAGAAGAAAGCTTTCCTACACCTCCTAATAGCCAGGCATAACAAGAAAACCTCTTTGATTAAATTAGACGTTAAATTTGATTTTCCTATATATGATGGAGAGCTAAATGTTGAAAAGTTGGACACATAGACTCGGACTAGAGTAAGATTCAGCTGCAAGCTTATGCCCAGGAGGCACTGTCTTGGTTTAGTGGGAAGGCAGAACCCAAACTAATATGAAAAAGCATGGCAAGACCATCTCTATCTGGAGTGAATTTGTTGTTGCAATCAAAAAGTAGTTCTATCCATTGGCCTACATGCAACAAGCCAAGATAAGTTGGAAAACTCTTCGACAATTGAAAGGGCAAAGTGTGCAAAGGTATACTCAAGAGTTCAGAAAGAGAGCATTGATGTTGGGTATCTCATTAGACTCACCAAAAACTCTTTTGAAGTACATTGGTGGTCTTCATAGCTACATGAGGCATACCATCTTCATGTTTAATCGCACTAGTATAGATGAGGTATCTGTACAAGCTACTCATCTAGAAGCTAGAGGAAAGAATGGAAATCCAGAAGTTGGGGG
>APFE031451574.1:2935-23586 GCA_000404065.3 Pinus taeda | reverse complement strand
AAACTCTCAAAATGTGAATTTGGCAAAACATCTCTAAACTACTTGGGTCATATAGTAGGGGGAGGTGAATTGAAAATAGATCCATCTAAAGTGGCAGTCATTGTGAACTGGCCTAAACCTAGGTCTGCTATAAAAGTGAGAAGCTTCTTAGGAGCAACGCAATATTGGAAGAAGTTCATTTCTAACTTTTCCTCAATTGTAGCTCCCTTACATGCTTTAACAGGATTGAATAAGGTGTTTTAGTGGGGAGGCAAACATTAGAAAGCCTTCGACACCTTGAAAGAAAATATTATTACAACACCTGTACTTGCACTGCCAGATCTACAAAGACCATTTGAGATCCAAACTAATGCAAATGACTATGCCATGGGAGCGATGTTGATATAGCATGGTAAACCCATACATTATCATTCTGAGACTTTTAATCCTGCAGTAGTTAACTATCCTACATATGATAAAGAATTGTATTTCAGAGTGTGAAAAAGTGGAAACATTACTTAATGGGCAAAGAGACAGTAATACATACTAATCACCAACCACTTCAATATCTACACTCCCAAACTAAGTTGCAGCAATCAAGACATTATAGATGGATGGGTTTTCTACAACAATTTCATTTAGTCATCAGATATAAAAAGGGCATACATAACAAGGTTGTAGACATGTTATCTAGACCTATTATAAATGCATCTACCATACTTAAGCATAATTATGTGCTACATGAAAGCTACATAGAACAATATGCTCAGGATATGGACTTTAAAGATGTATATGCAACTTTGAGTCAAGGCAAAAGTGTAGAAGAATTGGATTATCATGTAAAAGACCAACTCTTATATCGTTGTGGGAAACTCTGCATTTCACAAACTGAGAGAGTAAAGATAATTAGGGAAGCACACACTTCTCTGATATCAGGTCACTTTGGGGTAAGTAAAACAGTTGCACAGCTGCAAAGATTCTGCTATTGGCCGAAAATGAGTGAGACAGTTTCTAGATATGTGAAGGGATGTGCTATGTGTGCTAAAAGCAAGCCCAGCAATAGAAAACTAGGCTTGTACACTCCCTTGCCAGTTCCTTCTCACTCTTGGGAAAGCATTTCCATGGATTTTGTTGGAGGACTGCCTAAATCTAGAAAAGGTCATGATTATCTATATGTTGTTGTGGATAGGTTCAGCAAAATGTGTATTTTGATACCCTGTAGTAAATAGATTACAGCTGAACAAACTGCAAAATTATTCTTTGAACATGTATGGGTTCATTTTGGATTACCCACTTCTATTGTATCTTATCGAGACACCCAATTTGTGGGGAAGTTTTGGTCAAGTTTGTGGGAACTAATGGACATAAAATTAAAGAAAAGCACAACTTTTCATCCACAAACAAATGGCTAGATAAAAGTAGTTAATAGGATGGTGATCCAGTTACTGAGAGGATATTGCAGCAAACACCCTAAGATTTGGGACAAAAACTTGTGTTATGTGCAGCATGCTTACAATAGAACCAAACACTCTTCTGCACAGAGATCTCCTTTTGGGACCTGTTTTGGTTTCATACCAAGTCCTTTGGCTTTTGTATTTGGTAAAGATACCATGGTTGATAGACACAATGATGTGGACAAGGAAACTAGGTTCATTAAACAGATCCAGGAGCTCCACCAGGCAGTACAGGAACAACTGGGAAGGAGCCAGGCCAAGTACAAGGCTAGGCATGATAAGCATCGGATGGAGCATAGTTTTCAAGTTGGAGACCAAGTCTGGCTGTATATCAGCAAGGACAGGATGCAAGCTGAAATTAAAAAGCTAAAACCTATCAGATATGGACCCTTCAGGATACTTGAGAAGATTGGTGAAAATGCTTTTTTCCTTCATCTACCAACTTACATGCACATCTACTCAGTCATGAACACAGATTGGTTGAGGTTGTTTGAACCTTCAATGATTGAGGACCCTTAAGAGTAGAGTCAATTACCTTATGTTGATGACCTGCTACCTGAATATCTTAATGAATTATAGGAAGACACAGTGCTAGACAGGAAGTTAAGGATGATGCACAGTGGACAAGTGGAATACCTCAGGATTGGGCTTAAAGGTTCAAAGCCAAGCAGTGCAAAGTGGATTGAGATTGGGCAAGTGAGACAACAGTTTCCTCACTTAGTCGATGCTTGAATTAAACCAACTTTTGGTGGTCCAAAAGCTCTTTCAGTGGGAAGGCCATGATCCAAATTGGATCCATAAAAGACTGTCAGAGAACCATGATTGTATCAGGATGAAACAAATCTTTGAAGAATAAAAAACAACATCAAAAACACCCTGAACCAGTGGTAATTGCATCCAGTGTGGAACGACGAGGACTGTGCAAGAGGTCAAAATAGCCTCTGGGAGCCTTGGATTAGGAAAAGGAGGTGATTTTCGATGCGTGATTAGTGCCTAGCGCTAATCGTACATCGTAGGGCGAATAGGGCCAAAATGGAGGAGCCTTAAGCACTTGGTCATGTTGGGAGCTGGAGAACTGCGGGCAGAGAAACAAAAAGCGCTAACGTACGAAGGTGGGACCCACGTTCTGGAAAACCGGTGGTATTGATTGGGGCGCCCTCAAATGGTAAACGATTTTGGAGAAAGCGGAGTGATCCCACTCAATGATCGACATGTGTCAGTGGAGGTGAGAGAAAATTGTCGTTGATCGCGCGCTATCGGTCGAGCAAGTCAACCGCGTGGGACGTACATATGAAATTGGATCTGGAGGAGCCCAGATCGAATGGATGAGATTGCACCTGATAGAAAGAAGTGGAATCGACAGGGAATTAAGCTGCGTTATAAAGGGATTTGGAATCCATTTGATCACCACGGTGGAGGAAGGACGCATCCACGACATAACTAGAGAAATGAAGCGATGAGCAGACTGGCGCTGTTCGGATGGGGACAAGTGGCCACTCCTTGAACGTTCATGCTGACGCCGAACAGGGAACTCCAAGCGCAGCTGCAGAAGGTGAATCAACAGAGGCGGAAGAGGAACTGAGCAAGCATGGGTTTGAATGAAAAATAGCCATGAATAGAGATAGAATACACAGTCAAGTCAGAGTTAAGTCTGAGAGACGAGAGAAAAGAAGACCAGAATCCTAAGAGGAGGATGGAATACACAGAGAAGAAGGCAGAAAAGCAAGAGAAGAGCAGAAAGAGACATAAGGCTTAGCTGACCAGTGACAGCATCGAACACTAGAGCCTGAAGATTCAAGCCATCCCATAGGGCGATTTGTCTAGACTGAGTATCACATTTGGCTCTGTCCATTGTAGACCCAAAGGTCACAGAGTTGATAGGAAGAAGAAGAGTCTGTGCACTCCAGTGGCTTAGGAAATACAAAAACCACCTTGCCAAGCAAAACCTGCTTCAGGAGAACTCACATTGAGTCCCTGCATTGTAATTCTCTGCTAAAGGCACAATAAAACAAGGCCACCACTGAAAGTTGGACCGGAGATGTAGCCCTGGAGAATAAGGTGAACTCCTTATTAAAATTTCTTGTGTCTTCGTGATTGCTTGTTGTATTTCTCTATTGTCTTTCCATTTAAATGTATGTGTATTGGCAATCTGATCGATCCATTACTTAAATAACGTAGAACACACACCAGCACATGAGTCCGTAATACCTTTTGTTTAATAAATCTTCAACTAATGTCACTCATAGGGTGACTATTAGATCATTCACACCATAAATATCTTAAGATCCAAGAGTTTTCCTACCCTAACCATTTACAAATATTATGTCAATTTGTAATTGAAATTCATTTAAATATGATTTATATTTAATTGATCATTTACTTTTTCATCTCAATCACACCATAAATATCTTAAGATTGAAGATTTTTCCTACCCTGGGTTGTTACAACTACTCTGTCAATTTGTAATTCATTACCCAAAAGTTCATGATTCCATGCCCAGTGGACTTTCCTAGCATCTTTCAACCAAAATTTTGAAAAAGCCACCTCAAACTTCAATATCTAGCCTAAAATCTTGAAGTAAGAAAATTAGATCAACCCTCTCTAAAGCGAGAATGGCTAGATCCCAACTTTAAAAGTGATTTGTGGTTACCTTTGTAGTTTCCTTCCTCATCCTAGGAAAATTAGAGAGTGCTAACACTAGGAAAACTAGATGGTTAGCCACCCTTTGTGAGTTTGACTTTGAGATCAAATACATCAAGGGTAAAGAGAACAGGGTTGCATATGCTCTCAGCGGGAGAGTACATATGAACAATGTTGTAGTAGTGAGCTCATATGGGATAGATTTGTGGGACCAAATCTTACAGGAAGGAAAACATGATGACACATACAAGTATCTTAAGAACATGTTAAACCAACAGGGTACATGTGATCAGTTTATGGACTATCATCTCACAACAGATCGCTTGGTGAGATTCAGGGATAGGCTCTATGTGTTAGATGACAGTGGGCTCAAGAATCTTATATTGAGGAAGTTTCATGTCAAGCCATATTTAGGTCACCAAGGATACTAGAAGGCGTTGACATCGATGAAGAATTTCTACTATTGGTTGAATATGTAGAAGGAAGTGGTAGAGTTTGTGGCTAGATGTTTAGACTGTCATCAGGTGAAAGCAGAGTATTTTCAACAAGGTGGATTGCGTCAACCTATTCTGATTCCAATATAGAAAAGGGAGGTTATTTCCATGGATTTCATTAAGCATGTCTCTATCATGGTTTTGGTCGAAAAATTGAGCAAGGTAGCTCACTTCATTCCAATGAAGACTGCTTATTCAGCTAGTGAGGTGGCAAAGGTATTCGTGAGGGGTATCGTGAGATTGCATGGTATTCCGAAGAAGATTATATCAGACATGAATTCTAAGCTAACATCCAATTTTTGGAAGGAGTTGTTTGTAGGTTTTGGGATAGAATTGGCCTTTAGTACAACCTATCATCTATATACATATGGATAGAGAAAGAGTTTCAATAAGATTTTGGAGGATATGCTAATGATGTATGTGATGCATCAACAAAGGAGATAGGAGGAGTACCTTCCTTTCATTGAGTTTACTTACAAAAATGGTTACCAAGAGTCACTGAGGATGAGTTTGTTTGAGGCACTCTATGGGTGGAGTTGTAATACTCTCATCAGCTAGAATGATGTAGTGAACAAGGTATTGATAGGACTGGACATGTTGGTAGACATGGGATGAGAAATATAGGTTATAAAGAAGAATCTAAAGGAAGCATAGGATAGGCATAAGATTTATACATACCAGCACAAGGAGTTTAAAGAGTTTCATGTTGGAGAGCATGTGTATTTGCGCATCAAGCCCAAGAAGAGATCCTTGAGGATTGGATCATGGGCCAAGCTAGCACCATGGTATTGCAGGCCTCCATGATGTTTTCCATGTTTCATGGCTTAAAATATATGTAAATGATGTTGATCATGTTATTGATTGGTTTGTATTGTAGGTGGATCCAAAAGGAGAATTCCAACCAGAACCTCAGTGCATATTGCAGTGGAAATAGATCATGCTATGGAACAAAGCAATCGAGCAAGATAAAGTGCAGTGGAATCACTTTGGGCCTAATGAATCTACATGGGAGATTTCTGATCAGATGCGGGCTATGTAACCTTCATTGTTTGCCAGTTGAGACAAAGCAATTTTGATATATGTACATATTTATGTATGGTTGTTATTGTAAATACCACAATGAGTTGTATTATAAATCTCTAATAAGTGGTATGGTTGTCATGTTTTTCATCATGGTTTTGCTTTTGAGTAGGTTGATCATTGTAAATAGTGCAATGAGCTAAGTTATGAAGCTCCATGGGAAGTATATTTTTCTTTTTAGTGATTTTACTGGTTGTAGGTGTCATTAGTCACCAAGGATGGTGTTCCCCTAAGGGGGAGGGGTCTGTAATAGCCCCAGGTTAGAATTGATATAATAAAAGTTAATAAAGGAAAAATAAGACCAAGTTCATGGGACACTTATTCCAAGCTGAATGTTGGGAAAAATATCCTAGTGGGCATCACTTATTGTTTTTATGGCTAAGGAGAAATTGGAAATGGAAATGGAAAATGATTTGAAAAGGAAAAGAGGCATTAATTGAATTTTTTTTATGAAAATAAAGGAAATTAGGAGAAAAGGAAGCTGAAAGGTCACAGGTTGCATGTGAGGAGGAAAATGAAGGAAAATAATGGAAAAATGAAGAAAATAGAGGCATCAAGAATAAAAAGACATCAGAGCATTAGTTGGTAGATTTTTGTCGGTTTAGTTTTGGAGTTAGTATTAGAGAGGAGAAGAGTACCAAGAGGAGAATAGAAACAAGCAGGAAAAGGAAGGACAAGGAATAAAGGATCAAGAAAGTAAAGGTTGTATTAGGAAGCTTTAGTAGGAATAATTGTAGGTAATAGAATGCATGTATGATTTCCTAGCTATTTTTGGCATGCATGGCATATTCATGTGTGTATTTTGGTTTCTTTTCTATTGGTGGCACGGATTTCGCTGAGTTTTGACATTGGTTTTGGCCTTAAATTTCCATTTCCGAATAGCCATGGTGTGATGGGATTCCTTCTCAGTTCCAGCTTTGGATTACCGAAAGGTTTTGGATCGAGGTGAGGTGGTCTCACGAAAATCCCAAGGATTGGGGGTGGGGATGGTTTTCTCCATGAAGCCCTCAATAAGTGGGTGGATATATGAAAATTCCTTAAGGGATGGTAAAGGAATTTTGAGGCATCAAATATTAGTTTTGTTTTGTGATCTTAGAGCCGATTTAGATGAGATCACAATATGGTGAGGGTGGAGGTGGTTTAAACTTTGGATTCCCTTGGTTGTTTATGGATTGGTTTATCCCATGAGATCCCACATTCACTCTTGGAATATGGCAAGGGGGTGATTAACTTAAAAAAATAAAAAATAAAAAATTAATATTAAAAATAATTAAAATACAATAAAAATTGTTTAGCCAATATATGGTTGGGTGGTATGTGGAATTCCTAGACTTGGTTGGATTTTTCATATGGTTAATAAGAGCTAAGTTCCTCTTCATTTTGATGAGTAAATGTGCTTGTTATTATGTGGATTTAATGGTTATTCTATCATTGTTATTGATCTAATATATGCTAGTTATAAGCATGGTTAATTGATAGATCTAAGTATGGTTCTTATCACATTTCCATTAATGAATGTATGATTAATGAATTCATGACCTAATTGGTGTTAGCACAGCTATAGTGAGAAGGCATTGGTCGTTCTCATTTAACTTTGGATAAGTTTCAGATCCCTGTGTTCATATTTTCATTCAAGACCTATAAGTTGAATGTTTACCATGTGTTTGATAGAATGTCAGTCCCGGGTGGGAGGGATCAAGTCAAGCCCTGGTTTCAAGTTTTTGTTTATGATCTCTTTTTCTATGTCATTTTTCATTTCTAGAAGTTTCACTAAGTTTTGGGCAGAGACCTGAATCTTGACCCTAAAAAAGTGGCTCAGAATTTGGGTTCGTTGGCATATAACTGATTAGTAAAGGCCACATGCATTGGTAGGTAGGTCTATGGGAGTGATTGGAGGCTTACAATCACTTGCATCCCTTGGAAAGGGAGTGGTTGAGGATGTAGGTCAGTGAAAAAGAGAGTTATCTTAGGGGTTGGACACCTGGAGGGATTGGGTTACTATTGGAGGTCTTATAACACTCAAGGGAAGTCAGTAAGGTCTCAATTCATCGACTCCATTTCCTTAAGGTCTTACAGGAGGTTGAGTCTTATCATAGTTACCCTCAGATGATGTTTAATATATGAAAGTCGATGAAAGTGGGTAAATGTGGGAGGATGCAAGTTACATGATTATTTATGTTGCAGCACTTGATATATTGTTGATAGCTCACATGAATGGTTGCCATGTTTAAATGTAAAATGTAAATTGGTAGAAAATTTTGGCCTTTCCTTAATACTAATTCACCTGCCTCTTACTATTAAACATGTTTTCCAATAAATGGTATTAGAGCTTGGTTCCTTAAGGAAAAACTTAACCACTTGAAGGTAGATCAGAGGGTAACAATGGCTAATCAAGTTTGGATAAGAATTGAAGGAGTTCACTTTTTAAATGGATCATTCTATGAACTCTAGAGTATTAGAATTGGAGCCTATTTTATGGTAATCAATGAATATGTTTGGTTGTCTATCGAATATGGAGAGAATAATGACTTTAGTGCAACAGCTAAGAGGATTATCATGAAAGGTCTATCTAAGACATATGTTGATAAAGTAGGGCATTGTGAGACAACAAAGAAAATGTTGTACATATTGTAATGTCTACATGGAGGAGAAATCCATGCAACAATAGAGGAAACTGATGAACCTTATTGCACAACTTGTGAAACAAAACTTGCAAATGTTGTTATTGAAGATAAACAGAAGAAGCGAAGGAAGAAGTCAAAGAAAGCATCATAGAAAAGAGATGCTGAGAAGATTGGAGATCTTCCTCTTAATGACAGTTTTGTTTCTCATCATGCTCAAGTTGATGATGAAGAAAACTTATAAGAGAGACCACATTTCTCTGAAGGTACGTTATTTCCCTGTAATAAATGTAAAAATAAATGACATTTATCTTCCAGATGTTCAAGTGAAGGTTCTGAAGATTGAAATGCATCTAGTAGTGATGTAGATAGACTTACTTTAGTAGAAATATAAAATGAGGGATCCTCTAAGCAAGAATAAAGTATATCGCGAGAAGAGAATAGGAGTATCCATGGTAGTGATGAATATGGGATACTTCTTAGGCATGTGGAATATTCCATAGACATAAAGAGCTGGAATGTAGATCTCTATGTTGATTCGGCTAGAACTTCTAGTAGTGAAGAAAAGGATCTATATGGGAAGATATAATTTAGAAAGAAGTTGATCTCTACTCTTAAAGAGGTAAAGGAGTTATAAAAAGAAAATCTCAATAAAAAGGATCAATTGCAAGAATATGAGCTTGAGAATGATAAGTTGAGTAAAACAATTATTGAACTAAATACTAAATAAGGAGAGAGTAGCAAAAATAATGGGATGTTGACCAATCAGCTAGGTGAAAGAGAACCTCACTATGAGAGACTACAAAAAGAAATATTCTCATTGAGACATGACCTAGAAAGGGAAAATAAAGAGTTGTCTCAATATCATAATCTTGAGGAGAGAAAGAAGGCCTTGAATGAAGTGCTTGTTAAGCAAAGATCCCCTCTCATCAAGGTTGGTGTGAGTTTTAAAGAATAATCAAGCTCCAAGAAGGAAAAGGCTGAAGGGTCAGCTATCCAAGTAAGGGTAGTTGGAGGTTCCAACCACAATAAGGGAAAAGACGTTGCTGTATAGCAGCAACAATGGGGAAAAAAGAAATAGCAAGAGAAGAAAATGAAATAGTAGAATGGTAAGCAACAACATTGAGGAGAGAAGTAGAAGAGATCTAGGAAGTTGTAAGAAAAAATGCAAGGCAACATTCTAGATAGGCTTGGAAGGCACATGAAGAACCAACAAAGGTCCTTTCTCCTTCAAGGAAAAATACCTCAAAAGAATTTTTATGCCTATTATTTTTCTTGCAACAATTTTGGTCATAAAGCCATGGATTTTCAATATATTGCAAGAAAACAGAGTTTATTAAGGAGCAGCAAGGGCAAGCACGCTGGTAGTAGTAGTGGCTTTAATAAGAATGTTGTCAATTATGACAATTACTTTGCCCCATTCTTAAGTAAAGTGGAATGCTACAACTGTGGTAAGGTTGGGCACAAAAGATAAGAGTAATTCAAAAATGTCTTCAGTGCTCTATGTAAAAAATGCATGTTGAACAATGGAAGGAGAAATCATCATAGAGCTAAATCCTCTCTGAAGAAAAATTAGAGAAAAATTAAGAGGGATGATGCTTAGTCTTCTGTGGTAAAATCCTCTCTGAGTAACAACTATAATTAACACAAGCTTTAGGTAAGGAAAGGGAGAAATGACCCAATTACCAATCGTTTGCAAACAAATCAAGCAGGCAGCAAGAGGATTTGGGTGAAGAAAGAGAAGGTGAAGGAAAAGTATTCTCTAACCCAACGTAGTCAAGAGAAAACAAAAATAAGGGTGAGGAAGAAGCTGGAAGGAAATGATCCTATCAAGACTTGGCTATTGAAGATCTAGAAGAAGAAGGAGGATGATCTGCCCAAGGGGAGCAGATCCTGTGTTTCTCTTCTTTAAAGGAAGATAAGGACCTCAAGGGAGGGCAAGTAATTCAGATGCGGGAAAAAAAAGAAGAATAAACATAAGTGCATCTGAATGGTTAGAGGGATTACCAGGTCCCAATGTTGATTACAGTAATGTGTTATGTTATTTAAAATGTATCATACTTGAAAGAGAGAGGAGCATGCAGTCAACATGATGTCATGTGTCCACAACTCTTTATGTTGTGAGAAAAGGATGAGCTACAGCTAAAGAGTGGAATGACAAGAGGCCCATAGTTAAGACAAGTCCATAGGATCTATCTCCACACAGATGCAAGGAAGTGGATGCGGGATATCATAGAGCATTGGCTCAGGGGTAGATTCTTTAGTACAAGTAGCAGGAAACATTTTTCAGCCTCAGGAAGAAAGATTGCTTAGAAAATGAAATTTTGCATCTTGGTTGAAATACTCTTATTTCATTTAAGTTGTGAATTTAATTTTTCCTAGTAGTTTTGTGTTCATGAAACACAATGGGTATAAGCTTTGCATGTACCTTATATTTCAATTGGGATCATTGTGTCAATTGGTGGACTGGGTTCATATGGAGTTAACTTTTTGTGTGAATGAACATCTCTTTTTGAGGAGTCTTGGAAATTTTCTTGGTACAATATCGGATTTATATCATTTCTTGGTACAATTGGTATCATCTAAGCAACATACCATATTTGAAGTAGCATGATCTCAGGGGGAGAAGAGCTAGCTAATGGAGATGCTCAAATTAAGTGAGCATAGTCTCTGAAGGAACAACAACAATAGAAGTAAAGAGCAAGTTCAATGCATCACTAATGGATGGTATTTGGATGCAAAAGCAATACCATGCAAAATTTTAATTGGTATCAATTTCTTTAATTTATACAAAACATGCATCAACAAGAAGAGTGTTTGTAGTTGAGTTTGGATATAAGACTTCAAGTGTCAAATCAAGAAGATATCATCCTTGAAGAGAAGTCTACAAAGCATAATTCACATTAGTAGCTAGAGCCTCTGTCATTAACAAACAATGGTTGCATGGGAGAGAAAAAGTAGCTTATAGCCATTTTCCATTGATTTCAAAGCATTGGGATGCATTGAACAAGTGGAGCCCACTCGAAAGAGGTGTCCTAGAAGTTTGGTTAGGGTGCACATAGCTAACCATCGAGAGGAAAGCATCGGTCTATGTGATAGCTTTTCGAGGGCAATGGAGATAGTTTGTTATTTGGGTTCTATGGTCTCAGAAGTGGTTTTCTCGCATAGTTGATCACACAGATCAACAAAAGAGAGATACTCCAAGGGAACCCCTCCAAAAACCACAATCGACTTAGGAGTGGTGTCGGATACTAAAGGCCTAAAACAAACAATTTTCAGAAAAATGAAATAACAAAGGAAATGGTCATAAAACAAGGCCTTGGAGGACCCTTTATCTCTCCACTAGGACATGTGGAAACGTTTGATTGGACAGGAGATGATGGAGGTAGATGATGTCAGCATGACGTGGCTGTATGGGAGACAAGTGGTAGGCAGATTCAAAATTTTCTGGTGGCCTAATGGGCCAAATTCGAGTGACATCATGTCACCTATCACAAGCTAAAATGAAGCACATGTGACATTACTGTGACATCATCCCATTGGTCTAAGTCCAAAATAAATTAATGTTGCACTTGTAGAGGTTGATGGGTTGACTGGGCATCGAGAAAACAAGGCCGTGACAGATTATGGACCAATGGAAAAACATTGGGTAGACCCCATGGTATGCATAAGCCCACAAGGCTCAACCCGAAGGTTTATAAATTGGCGCACAATGTTTTGGGCTGGAAGGAAAAATCTGAGACACATCGGTGAGCTAGCACACTAGTGGAAACTAAGGACAAAAGAGAGGGCAAACCCCACGTGAAGGCTAATCCAGCGAAGAGGAACTTGGAAGTTTGATATGGATGTGCAAAAGGAATATGTTAGGAAATGACCATTGGTACACATCATCAGAGACAACTTACCCCAGTAGGCCTTTGATTGGTGAATGAAAACATGGGAGGACCTTACCAGACAACTCATCCAGTAAGGAAGAGTCTGACGGGTTATTAGTGGTGTGCAAACAAAAGTGTTGGGTAGCAGGTGCTAGGATACGGAGGAATGATAGGTAGGATTGTGGCAGAGTGGCCATGAATGAGAATGAGGTCAGGCAGTCCCCACAAGACACATCAATCCGGCTACATGACCACGATGGGTTTACAATAATGCCCAAAATCAATACGTAGGGAAGCAGGGGGCTAGGGGATGAGAGCCCGCACATGTCTCTATTCTATAGCTAGAAAACAAGGACATGGAGGAAATATAGAGTCGTGGAGGCTCTAGGAGTCTATAAGTGCTAGCCCCTTTTTTATTATTTCACATAGAAACAAAGGAGCTCTTCCCTTTGGGCTAATGGATGGTTGCCTCCCGTAGAGGTGTGACAAATGATGTGGAGCCATTAACAAATAAGTTTGGCCCACAAAGGGATTCAATGGACTAAGCGCCTGAAGGTTTGAGCTAGTGATCACAACACCTAGTACCATGGTGGGAAAACAAGTAAAGGTGTCAGCAAAAATGTCTAAAGGCCAAAATTGATAGATTTGGCAACGCTTCGACACCTTGGGCCAAGATTGGAACTCATGCCATATTTGGAAGAACTCTATAGGTTGGTTAATAGGATTAAATGGGTTGACAACTATGAATTGAGAATGGAAGTCAATAATTGATTCAAGGTAGCAAGGACCAAGATGTGTAGGCTTGCTTAATGGCCCTAGTTCCAAGAAAATATTCCATACCTAAGTGTCCCTCATGCAAGGAGGAATTAAATTGAACTGAGGAGTGGAATGGAGAGCCATGTTATGCATGCATGCAGAGTTTAATGGAAAACTCTTTGAGTTTGTAGATTGAATGAGATTTAATTCTTATTATGGGATATCGATCAGAAGCCCATTCCTTGAATTAATTTAGCTCTTGTGGCCAAGGAATTTGGTGCAACAGTAGAATAGAGAACCTTTCTATATTTATGATATTGATCAGACATGCTTGTCCTGTGCAGTATGTGGAGCCATGCATGGAATATGAAATTGGGTAGTGTGAAGGACATTAGATACAACATTGACCAATGTACACTAGTGGAACAAAACTCAATATTGCAATTGGACAACTAGGGGAATGAAACATTGTTGACTAAGACTTGTGTGGATATCTCTAGGGGTGAGCTCTGCTGTGAAGAGGCTAAGTGTGCCTAGGCTATAGAGTGAGAGGTCGAGAGTGCCTATGCTAAGGAGAGGCCAAGTGTGCCTAAACTGAAGAAGAGCTTCAAGAGTAGAAATATTTGTGTGAGGGTTGCAGAGAATAGGTTGAGTGAGCCCGTTCTACAAAGAAGAGGCCGAGAGTTGAATTTATGTTGTTGAGTTCAGAGGACTGAGAATAGTGGATTGTTTCAGAGTGAGCAGAGGACAGAGTGTTGTGTGGGATGAGTAGAGAAAAGGCTACCAAATACAATGAGTATTAATTCCTTATTATGGGTTGGAGTTTGCATATAGGAAGTTGGTTCTTCCATATCTAGTGGGTATATGAAGAAATATTTGGGGTTGGTGCCTCGTGCAAGTTGGTCCTTTCATAAATCCAAGGAGATTCAAGTGGGTTATTACAACAAATTCATGAAGTTGGTGCTTCACATGGTGCTTCTAGTAAGTTGAACAAGTGTCTACAAAAGGAGGGATTTTGTGCTTCCTGCTAATGGGTGCTAGAAAACAAACAAAGGGAGTTGTTTCTTCCTATGAATGGTGGCTAACAAATAGATTGAGGTAATAGAGTGTGTGCTCATACTTTTACGTCAATAACAATACAAGCTTTGGTGGATTTTCTCTCGGAATTGTTTCCACATTAAACCTCTGTGTCAAATGTCTATGCTTCTCTTGGTGCTTATTTTCATGTGATGATTTATGTTGTTTCACTTGATATATTATTGATATCTCACATGAATGGTTTCCATGTTTAAATGTTAAATATAAATTGGCAGAAAAGTTTGAATTAGCCTTAATGCTAATTCATCCCCCTACTTAGTAATAAACATTATCTCCAATATTTTCCTTACCTATATGGGAATATTCATTCCCTCCATGGTTAGAGGGTTAAAGGTGGGAAACTAAGGTTCTAAAGAGAGGCATGAACACCCCCAAAACTAAGGCCCCTAATCAAGAGCCTTTAGACAATCACCATGGTTATTGAAGTATATAATAAAATATCCTTTAGAAAAGAGAAGGAGGGGGTGATATGTGGTCTAGGTAATGTTCAACCAGTCTCTTAAAGCTAAAGCTGAGGGCCAAACCCATTAAAGAGACAAAGGATTGAATTTTAACATATTGATATGCATGCATAAGAGAAACATATTTGATCACCTTTATAAATGGAATTTCCTCTGAATGATTAATGTTAAAAGAGGGGTCTAAGAGGGATTTGAGATCCAAATTGCATTCTCCCATCACTGCTACTTCACAAAATATCTCTTCTCAGAGGTGTATTTAACCAAAGAAGCTAGAGTTCTTGCTTGGCTTGGTTCTTGGAAAGAATGTTGAGAAGGGGTTTGTCCTTTGTCTCCCCTAAGAAAGCTTGAGGAGACCACGAAGGAAGCATCCTTGCCAATGCTCAAATTTTGGATAAGGGAGTCATCTTGAAACAACCTATTGTTGTGAAAGAGATTAAACTTAGAGAAGGGGATTCATATAGTGTTGGAAATAAAAAACCAAATGTCTACAACTATCAATTCACTATTGACATTGAGACATAGAGAGCCTCCAGTGAGGGTCTTCATGAATAGATAAATAGGTTGAATCAAAATGGGGTTGGATTGTTGAGCTCCTTGAGCCAATCTAGAAGGAAGTAGGTTCACTGCATCCATTTTTTCACATCATTACTTCCACTTAATCATGGCTTGCACAATGGGTGTTGAGAAACCAATAAGCTAGCAAATTAGTGTTGATTTCTCTTACTTGATAATTGCTTATGAATATATGTTGGCTTATTATTTATTTTATTATGTTATATTCAACAACGAATTACCAAAAAATAAACCATCAAGATCACAACATAAAATGAAAACAAAGATCTAAGCTCCAAGCCAACGTAAAACCCCACAAGGGGTAAAACACAACCAAATTATATTTTTTTATAAAATAAGATCAAAGTGATAAATCCAAGACCCAAAAACCAAGACCAATACCTTCCAAAAGACCCAAGTAAGCCCTCCTTTAATCCTTCCTTAAGATAGTCAAATCCAACAAAGTCAAATTTGGTCAACACCCTTTAAATATGATCAAACTCTGAATTTTTTACCATTGCAACATATATGAAATCTTCCCCTGCAACAGTATGAAATATCGCACATGTGGAAGAATCTAGGGAAAAATTCGCAAGAATCTCTCTCCTTTGACCTTCGTTCTATCTCTTTTAACTTTCACTCTTATTCCTTAGACTTTCTTTGTTCTTTCTTCTTTCTTTTGCACAAAAATCGATTTTGTGTGTTGGTACTACAATGAGGTTAAAATTCTCTCTATATATACACATCCAGGAGGTCAAATTGGTGCCTTTTTGGGCAAAATTGGTCTTGTGGGTGACATATTGACTCTTTTGACTCAAATTAAAATTATTTTTACAAAATTCCAAATGGGACTTTACTCAAGTACAATAGATTGACTCATGAAAAAAATTATTTTGACTCAATAAAATCTAGAAGTAGGAAGATTATGATTTTTCTAGAAAAATAATAATAATAAAATTTATTTTCTCTTATTTTTATTTTAGATGAAATATATAATGACACTGATAATTATGATAATCAAACCTAGTTACATTTCTAACAACCCCTCTTAACTAGGGAGGTTTTCATAATGACTCAACAAGATACAAGGATATACTCAAATTGAAATATTCTCATAAGAAGAATTTGGATTGATAATCATCATTAAGTATCATTATCATAACCAACATTGTCAAATTACAAAATATCAAGGCCTTTACTAACAAGCTCTAACACTCCACTAGATTAGAGCACAATGTTGGGAGGCATACATTTGAACACCACCACCACCTCTAATGGCAGATACCCCATATATATGTTCACTAGGTATGTCCTTAAAAGACTATTCTTATCTTGAATATCACCCCATAATCAAAAAGTATTTTTCCTCATGACTACTGTTATCTGGGATTCCCAATCCTCAAATAGTATAGGTCCTTGAGATTACTCCTATCTTGGATACCATTCCTTGAGTATTAGCCCTAGATGCTTATCCAATCGTCGATTCTCCTTACCATTTCCTTAACTAGGCTTACAATTATTAGTCCTTGCCATAATGCTTGACACATGGAGGATGTTTTACCCACCATCACTCCCTCTCAGTCAGGGAGGATATCCTTACTCCCACTCAACTAGGGAGACATAAACACAAGCATTAGCTTGTTTCATTCATCAACTACTTGTTCTTTTGTGGATATATAGTTGTAGTTGTAGGGGTCATATCTTATATCCCATCATACCAAGCTTTGACCTTCCTGTATCTTTGTCAATATTCACATAGCTCTATCATGTCATTAAGTAGTTTGTCAAACATCTTATGGATCCAAAATTTGCAACATTAATAACACAAGCCTTCATACACTCTATCTTCATGACAAGGTTTTTCCTTCATCCTTTTTCAAGAAATTAAAACATATTTCATTAATAATAAGTAGTATATATGTATGAAATAGTACATTTCAAACCAATCAATGAAGAGCCAATTATAGCTACCTCTTTTGATTTGAGGAAGGTAAACTTATTCTTGATCAGTACTGGACCCATCATATTATCAAGTGATCAACAAACTATCTCATGTCTTCTTGTATCAATTTGCATCCTTTATTTCCTTTATAGTGTACACATTCTTGGAAGTCATACATATCCAAAACATTATGATTACATTCCTCATTACCAGGGTTTCCAAAAAAAGTGATGTTACTCCAAATTTTAAGTTGTAAGATTCTTTAAGTCACTTTGTGCTTCTATCTCCCTTTGAAGTTGACATTACATCCTTCCTTACATTATTCAAGAGAAAATCATGATCAATATTTAAAAAATTTATTCCTATCTGTTATGATTCTATATATCAAACAACCATATGGAAGAGTCTTGACTTTCCTATATTGACCAAGACATATCATGTTATTTCTCTCAAGTATATTTTTGTGTCCTATGAAGCTATGTGGCTTCGAAGACACATATTTGGTAGGGAGTCCATCAGACCGAAAAATTAGATCGCATGGAATTTTCATTGTTGGGTCCACATCGATTTCTTCGTACAATAGGAAGTAAATATTTGTGGCACTTAGCTCATCGAAAGAAAAATACATGGCTTCTACTCAAGCAACATGTGAGGTGATATAGATGAGAAAGATACTTGTTGGATTGTTTGGTTAGATGATGGATCTAACTGTGATCTACCATGACAATCAAAGTTGCATCAAGCTCTATGAAAATCCTATTTTTCATGGTCATTCCAGGAATGTAGATATTTGGTATCACCGTTTATGGGATTGTGTGCAGAGGTAGATAATGTTGTTGCAGTTCATTCTGGCAGAGGAACAAGAAGTTGATATTTTGAAAAAACACTTATCAATAGGGAAGTTATAATTCCACAGGTGTAGGATAGGGGTGGTTGATAATCCCTTTCTTACTAAGAGGGAGTGTTGAAAAATGCAGCAATAAATTCTCAATTTGATTTTGCCTTGATTAATTTGAGAAAACTTGAATTTCCACATCAACAGAAACCTTGGATGATGTTAAATTGTGTGACATGGATAGTGTCACCCAGGTTACTCAGCAAATGTGATTTGGAAGAAATAGAGTTCTGTTATGCATGTGTGACTGCCAATTTGTGGAAATCACAGTTAGTTATCTCAAGTTGTTTTTAGTTAAACTAGCTCCAACTTTTGGAGGAACAAGTGGAAGGTCAGTTAAGCAATGGGACTTTATTCAAAGTAAGTGATCATCTAGTTAACTAATCAATCAGCCCAAAATATCTAGTGCATGCAGAGAATTTGAGTTACCCAGTTCGGGTGGAGATTCCGAGGCAGTGTAACATCATTTTTAGACTAGTCTTGAGTGTACAAGTGTTGCATGTCATCAGATAATCAACCTTTAGTGAGCAGAGAGATAGGTTGTGCACTTCTAGGGTGAGTTCAGTTGAGAAAATTAATTGTAATACATCTCTATTTCATTTTATTAATGCAAGAGGGATTGGGAGTTATAGCAAATTTCTTTCCCCAGATAAAAATACTTGTTGCATGCGTGTTAGTTCTTCTTGCATGCCTGAAATTTTTGTTCTAAATTATGAAATAATGTCCGTAGAGCAATAGTGTAGATTGTGCCTTGTGATTTTGATCAAAAATTGATGAGCAGTTGTAAATATACAACCTAATTTCTACATGGTATTAGAGCTAGATTCACATTAGAGCATGAAGTTCGATGTTGTATCTTAGAGGTTCAAATTTGAAGATCAATGTATCAGGATTTATTCAGAGCTAAGAAGATGGCCTTCAATGGACTAAGGCTAGAGAATGACTTAGAAGGAAAATATAGTTTTGTTGCATGGAAGGACTACCTGGAGGTAGTATTGGATGAAAATGGGCTGCTAAAATACATCAAGATAAATGTTGCAAAACCTCAAGCATTTGATGCTCAAAACCTTACTTAGTGGAAGAAAGATGTAGGCAAGGCAAGGAGAATAATATTAGAGGGAGTACAAGATCTTATTGTCTTGAATCTCCATGGAAAAGAAACTCCATTCGCAATGTGGAAAGCATTGAAAAAAAATCGAGAATAGTAGTGACCACAAGAAGCTAACGCTCAAGGATAAACTTTGAAGTATCAAGATGCAGAAGAATGACACAATTCTGCAGTATCTAAGCAAGTTTATAGTGTCAAGATGAGATTGGTAAGGTTGGTGTTAGTGTCCTTGAAGAAGAATTGGTAACCTTATCCCTTTTAGGCCTTCCCAGTAGCTTGCATTCAAGATTCGGTGAATGGGAGGGAGAAACTACTGAGTTGGGAGCGGTTATGGTCTGATTTGGTACATGAAGAAATAAGGCAAAATACTAGAGACAGGACTTCATCCAAGGGCACGGATGAAGAAAAATTTTCATTTGTTGGAAAGGAAAATAGGAAAAAGGGAATAAATCCCCATCCAAACTAGAATCCAGACAATGGGGCAAGAAGAAATATTTGTCAAAAATTAAATGCTTCCATTGTCATGAATTTTGGCACTATGCCACAAAATATCCACACAAGAAGGTATAAAATAATAACCCAAGAGGAGTAGCAGGTGAAGCTTTGACTTCACATTTCAAGCTTTACTTTACCCTCATTATATGCATGGCCAACAAAGTGATGGGGAGCATGTGGTACTTGGATTTAGGTGCCTCATTCCATATAATGGGGAATAAAGACTTTTTCAGTGACCTGGAAGAAAAAGATTTGCAGATGCACATTGAAATGGGGGATGATGGAAGGTATAGCATGACCAAGATTGGTACAATCACCTTTCAGAGAGATTTAGGTTGTCCCCTTAGGCTCAAGGATGTCATGTTCGTTCTGGGCTTAAAGAAAAATCTCATCTTTGTTGCATTTTTTGAAGGCATTCCCCAAACACATAGCCACAGGACAAGTGAAGTAGATCGAGGTTCATGTGAAGAACCCATACAAGCTATATGTGGAGGATTGTTATGTAAAAATTAGTTAAATTAGGTTATTATTAAATATTAGTTAAATTAGATGAAAGGGCACCATCATAAGATCCTGCCCTTTCGCCAAAGGGTGTTCCTGGCGGTATATAAGCCAGGCTCCTTCAATTGTAATCTCATCATCTGTATTTTCATCTCTTTTAATAAAATATTTATATACTCATTTTGCGTTCTAGCATTTTCTGTTTCATCTGGTATCAGAGCGGTTCAGTTCTCCGGCTGTCCACCCGCTGACTCCGCTGTCCGCTGCATAGACCGTACCACTCCACCGTCCATCTCCATTTCATCTGTCCCATCCCACGCTATTGGTTCAATCCTGCGTGCCATCTGCTCCGGTCCGCTGTGCCATCTGCTTGGATCACCACCGCATCAGCGCACCCTTCATCGTCTGCTGTCCGATTGCTATCCGCAAACCCCGCTCACCATTGGGTCTGATATCTGCACCTTCAACTTTCCGCTACCACAACGTTGTTCGGTTCGTCCCTTCCGCTCCATATTAAAACCGCACCATATTGAACGTCGGAACGTTGTGTCAAGGGTCAAATGAACGCCAGGTCAAACGGTGCGACGGTCAAACAGAAGTTACGGGTTATATTAACGTGGATACACCCTTGACCAATAGTTGTTACCCTCTGAACGTGATAACGCCATCAAGTCAGTCGGAACAACGCAGATGTATCAGA
>APFE031451559.1:0-13928 GCA_000404065.3 Pinus taeda | reverse complement strand
AAAACTGCTAAAAATAGTAAATTGTGCTACAATTACGGAAACTGAAAAACTGAAAGAGACAGTTGCGGGGGTCCAAATGGGATAGGTGGGTGGCCACCAACATCCAGCTGGATCACTTGGTCCCTTCCCTGCCGCAACGTGGTCCACTTTATGTATTGATCCTCATAGCTTCCGACAGGGTAGTACTGCTCCTTGATGGCATCCCAAAATGAAATCCAAGTGGGTGCAACTGAAAATAGTGAGCCTGTACTTTCATCCTTCTGCTCGTAGTAGGTTTCCCACCAGTCCTTGACGTGGGGGGCTACTTTGAGAAGAGCAAAAATAATCTTTTCCTGACTGGAAAAATCACGAACATAAAAATAATTTCTATCCGATTTAACCATTTATCGACTGCATCTACGTCAATCTGACCCTCAAATATGGGGATTTCAAAATTAACTTGTACCTTAAATGGTGTGGTGTTTTCAGAGTAGCTGTTGAAAGTCGATGCGTCGCCCCTGGGTAGTCGCTAAAGGATACGGGCAAAGCTGTCCATCATCACGTTCCTTTGTCACTCGAGGGCTTCTTCGAGCAATATTTTGATAGGATCTCCTACCCCCTCGTCTTTCTTTTCATCCGCCATGGGAGGCCGTCGGGATTTGCGAGGGTGGTCTTGCAAAGGTTCGACCAGCTCAAACCCTAACTTCTTATATCCTGACCTCGTTGGGGACATGCAAAGAAAAACAGAGAAAAAAAAGCAGACTGCTCTGATACCACTGATCCAGATTTAAACAGGAATGCAACAAATTACATAGATAACCATAAACATAGAGATGCAGCAGAAATAATAATTCATTTCATTAATGTAAAATACTGAAATATGCTTACAAACAGAAATGGAAGTAAAACCAGCTAGGGCGATGGTAGCTTATCTCTGAGAAGAGATGTGGCAGCTACATGCCTCTGAACTACCTTACAATGAGGCTCAAGGGCCTTTTCATTATTGAACAATAAGAGCAAACCCTAAACAACCAAAACCCTAACCCGAGGAGATGTAACACCAAGAGTTTATGGGCTCCATTAGGGTGAGTTGGGCAGCCAACTTCCTGGGGTCGCGAATTGGTCATATTATCTCCGTTTGACGCGCTTGATAACCCATTGGAAAGATCTCTTCGAGGAATACAATGTAAAAGGCAATTTTAGACAAAAAATCGCTAGTGGTAGATTTTCAAAAAAACATTGTTTAGGGCCTCAAAAAGGCTCGAAGTTTAGGACCTGAAAAACTTATAAAAATAGTAAATTATGGTACAATTAAGGAAACTAAAAGACTAAAAGAAGCAATGGTGGGGGTCCAAGTGGAATTGGCAGGTGGCCACCAATATCCACCTGGATCAGATAACATCCTAGTGACCATATTGGGGAGCTGGACTTAAAACAAAATATCTCCCTGGTAAATATTGATTTCAGAGCTCCAAAACTATTTCCTATGAGTGACAGTGAAATAGAATCTATTTAGGCTGATTTTTCACCCAAAATTTGTATATATTCATAGTTATAAATAATCCATTTGTAGATCTAGCTCCTAGGAAAAATCTACACCAGATCCTAACCCATCTGAAATTGTGAATACTCCCAAGAAGTTGATTAGAAAGAAGAGATTTACAGAGAGAAAAGTAAGCAATAATCTTTTTCCAAGAGTTAATTCCCTTCCATACATTTTATAACTGTTGAGGATATTGAATTTGACTTACCCTTTGAGCATAGTCTTTTCAGAAACAAATTAGAAATTTTTGTCCCTAAGACACTATTCGATGAAAATATTATGAAACGTTATATCTCATCACATCAGCCTATCATTTCATACTTTGATAAAGATGTTATAAAACAATTTGAAAAACTTGAATATTTGGTGACTAAATTGAATCAGGTTGCTAACCATTTATAGATCAATCAACAACTCTTTCTTCTTCTGCCTCATCATCAACCCCTCCTATGGTTTCTATTTTCACCATTGTTCCTATTTCATCTACCATCCAGACTCCTTCTATACCAACTAACCAAGTCATAATTCCACTTTCTTCATCACCCCTAACATCAAGCACAACTATTGTTTCATCCTCCTACATATCCCAGTCATGGAAAATCGCTATGCTCCTCTGTTGTTACCACCATAGCTACATGCCATGCCACAGGATTATCAATAATGTATGCCTCAATTTAATAGCATTGGGCCTATCACAACACAACAACACATAAACAATACGAATGACTTCTCAGACTTACAACAAGTTTATGATGATGATGTGAAAATGAGGCTCTTTGCACAAAGTTTGATAGGGGAAGTTAAAAATTGGTTCAAGGGATTTCTAACGGGTTGTATTGCAGATCTACAACAATTTCAACGGTTTTTTCTCGCAAGATGGGAAGTAAAAAAGAATCCTCTTCAAATCCTGGTAGAATATGAGAGTCTCAGGAGAGCTCCTGGTGAGACAGATCAGGATTACTTCACCAAATTTAGTAATGTTTACAATTATATTCTAGTAGCAATACAACCTCCACCAGGGCTAGCTTTGATTTGATTTCTAGATGGTTTTGATGCCGATATGGCTTATCAATTAAGAGAGAGAAAAACTTGCCACCTTAGAAGAAATGCAAATAATGTTGTGACTGTAGAAGAAAAGTTGTTGGCCAAAAGAGCGAAGTTAAAAGTTGAAAGAAGGGTGACCATCAAAGAAGAGTCTTCTTCCTCTTCATCAGATGAAAAGCTAGACACCCTAATTAGAACTATGGAAAGGATGATAGAATGAATAAGTTTGACCGACAGAGCTCCACCAAGAGAAACTCAAGGAAGTTCACAGATCAAAAATCCTAACTTTAGGAGGAACCCGCTCGAAATTAAATAGAGAGATCGAAGAGCCCCAGTAGATCAACAGAAAATCAGACCTCCATTCCAGGAGAATTATGTGGATGTGGAAACTGAGATAGCAGATGAACCTGAAGAGAATCATATTAATCTTTTTGGGGAAGGAGAAATAGACAATATTTTTTTTAACTAAGGAGGAAAAAGATTTGTTCTTGTTATCACAACGATAAGTCATCCCTGCAGAAATGAATGATTGTAAAAAATGATATTAGAATGCTATAATGGAAGTACACAAACAATACAATTTCAGAAGCAAGAAGGTGGCAACAAACCCTCCTAAGAAGATTCAGATTGATACACCTTCCACTATACAGACGAAGGATGAATCCCTAAAAGAAGTTTCTCAGAAACAAGATGTAAATATTAAAGAAGTAGATAAACCTCAAACTTCTTTCAGTATTGAAAATCAATTATCCAAGGTTAAAATTTATGATCCTCTGATTGAATTGATGAGGAATAATGTTTATAGATATCAAGTCTTAAATACATTAAAGATAGAGGAGGAAATAGATATAGTTAACCTAAGTGATGACCAACCAAAATTATTATTCAGACCTAAAGTTGAAGGGAAGTCACAAGATGGTAATGTGCCACCATTCTATGTCAGTCTGAATGTTCATGACTACATTTTTCACAATGCCATGCTTGATTCTGGTGCTTCGCATGATCTCATGCCTAGAGGCATTATGGAAAAGTTGGGATTAGATATAACAAGACCCTATAAAGACCTTTACTCCTTTGCTTCTAGGAAAGTAAAATTATTAGGTCTTATCAAGGATTTATGTGTGACTCTAGCCCAAATCCCAACAAAAAGTGTGGTGATGGATATAGTAGTGGCCGATATACTTCCCAAATATGGAATGTTATTATCAAGATATTTTGGGGGGGGGGGGAGTTACAAGGTACCATGCAGATGGGCATGCCTTATGCAACTATTCTTGTCCTTGGTCAACAAAGGAGGTTATATAAGGAAGCATTAATGAAATATATTCTAAGTATCCAAATTAAACCTAATAATTACTGACTTTATTAAGTTCATTCTCACATGGATTCTTTCATTCTATACAATGATATATGTGTAGAAGAAGAAGTAACCGAGTTGGAAAGTAAATCAAGAAAAATAGAGGATGTGAAATTAGATGTTGGAAAAGAAGATGAAGAGGATAAAGCCCCGTGGAATATGGATTTCGATGAGGCAGTCAATAAGGGAGGATAAGGGGTAGGTGTTTGGGTCTTAAACTCTAAAACAAGCATAGAAAAGGGATATTCTTACAAGCTTAATTTTCATTGCACCAACAATATAGCTGAGTATGAGCACTTATTTTAGGATTGCATATATTGAAGAGGTTAGTAGCTAAAAGGACTTCTATACATGGTGACTCATAACTCATCATTAATTAGATTAAACGTGAGTACTCAGCTAAACATCCAAGGTTAAGGGCCTACAAAAATGTTGTCTTAGATTTTCTACAGTTTTTTCCAGAGTATCAGTTGTCTCTGATTCCTAGGAGTCAAAATATTTTAGCAGATGCACTGGCCACATCAGTGAGTACCTGTAAGGTTCCATTCCATCCCAATAAAAAATATGAGATTGAAGTGAAGCATAGACCGGTTGTCCCTGATAATATTAGATATTAGAAAGTGTTCGACAGTGATAAGCAAATAGAAAAAAAATTGCAGTTGAGGGAATAATTTGAGAATGTACATATTGATACAAATAATAGTGTAGATAAGGATACAAATGAAATAGTGTTGAACCAGATCAGTGAAGATCGAAAAGAACTTTAAATACTACAGTTGAAAGATAATGTACTACCAAGGGGTTTGGTGCCATTAGAAGAACTATTTGATTTTAATGATGTGCCTAAAAAGCCCAAGATAGAACTCGCAGGAGCTGAAGTTGAGCACTGTAATATAGGTACTGAAGATAATCCAAAGATTGTAAAACTTTCCAAGTATTTACTTACGGAAGAAAGACATAAGTACATTGATTTATTGAAAGAATATTATGATGTGTTCACATGGGGATACGAATATCTAAAGGCATGTGATACCATCATTATACAACATACTATTCCCATCAAAGAGGACTAAAAACATTTCAAACACAAATTAAAGAGGATGAATCCAGTTCTGTTACCCTTAATAGAAAAAGAGGTAAGAAATTTTCTTGATGTGAAAACCATTATACCTTTGAGATTTTCAAAATGTTTATCAAATCTGGTGCCGATGAGGAAGAAGACTGGGGAAATAAGACTATGTGTGTATTTCTGAAACTTGAACAAAGCTTATCTCAAAGATAACTACCCTTTACCAGAAATGGATAATTTTTTACAGAAGGTAGTTGGTTCTAGAAAAATTTATTTGTTGGACACATTTTCAGGTTACAACCAAATTCTTGTGCATCTAGATGATCAACACAAAACAACTTTCACATCACCATGGGGAACCTTCATGTACGTGAAGATGCCTTTTGGGATGATGAATGCAAGAGCCACTTTCCATAGAGCAATGGATATTTCTTTCGCAGATAAGAAGGATCGATTTATTGTAATATATTTAGATGACCTCACGGTGTTCTCCAGAACAGATGAGGATCATTTGTTTCATTTAAGAACAGTTTTTGAGAAATATAGGAAACATGTTATTTCCTTGAATCCAACGAATTATTTGTTTGGTTTAGAAGAAGGTAAACTACTTGTTCACATAATTTCAAAAGATGGTATTTGAATTGATCCAAGTAGAATTGAAGCTATTATGAAAATTGATCCACTTAGAAACAAGAAAGAAGTGTAGTCCTTTATTGGTAGAATAAGTTTTCTAAGGAGGTTTATTCCAAATTTAGTTGAGATATTAAGAGCTATTACAAACATGTTGAAGAAGACCAACGAGATGAAATGGAATACTGAAACCAAAAGATCATTGAATGATGTGAAGACAACCTTGATCTCTGCTCCTATTCTGATTAGCCCATATTACAATAAAGGCTTTATTATATTTTCCTTTGCTTCAGAACATACTATTGTAGCGGTATTTTTACAGAAAAATGAGGGACATGAACAACCGATAGCGTTTTTCAACATAGCTTTAAGAGATGCTTCATTGAATTATAACATCATAGAAAAGAAATCTTTTTATTTAGTAAAGGCCTTGAAATATTTCAGAGTGTATGTGTTACATTCTCACATAATTCCTTATGTTCCAAGTGCAGTAGTAAAGGATATCCTAACTTAGACGGATCTAGATGGAAAGGGGGAAAATGGATAATAGTGATTTTGGAGTATGAAATGGAAATAAAGCCTACAAAACTTATCAAGTGTCAAGGATTAGCCAAATTAATGGTTGATTCAAACTTTCATGCACTAGACATCAACTTTGTAGCTTCTCTTGATGAAAAAGAGGATTTGGTGACTCCACAGGTATCTAAAAATTTTGTCACTTCTCCCTGGTACACAAATATTATTTATGTTGTACAGAATCTACAAGCTTCTCAACTTGTCATCAATGTCATATTTTTAAAGGCAAGATAAAACTCTTACCTTTACCTCTTAAACCTATATCAGTGGAGGTGCCTTTCCAGCTGTGAGGTTTAGATTTTATAGGAGAAATTAATCCAAGTTCTTTGGCTCAACACAAGTGGATCTTGATAGAAACAGAGTAATTCACCAAATGGATAGAAGCAGTCCCAAGAAGAAAAGCTACGAATTATGTAATCATACAATTCATTGAAGGTAATATTCTCTCCAAATTTGGTTGTCCCCGTAAAATTATCACAAATATGTTGTTTCTTTCAAATCTAAAAGGATGGTTGAGTTTCGCAAAAAATATCACATAGTATTAGGACATTCTATTGCTTATTATCCTTAGGGAAATGGGTTGGCATAATCTTCTAATAAGAGCTTAGTTAATATCATAAATAAGTTGTTGCAGGAAAACAACAAATTCTGGCACAAGAAATTAATAAATTCTCTATGCGTGGATAGGATAAGCATAAAGAAATCAATTGGGATGTCACCATACCAATTGGTTTATGCAATAGATGCAATTTTTCCTACTTCTTTAGGAATTCCAGTGCTAAAGTTGTTGTAGGAAGTGGAAGCAGGGCCCAATGATACACAAAGGAGGATCAACCAAATGATACTTTTACAACATACTGTTGGGTTGTGTTATATTCTTTCCACATAGTTAACAGGGGGTTTGAGGGGTACCCATAACCCCACTTTATGGGGTCCGAGGCAGCGCCCCAGAAAATTTTGGTTTTGGACCCTATGTTAGGTTGGGCGGACCCACCTATGGTTTTGTGCATGATTTTCGCAGATGTTTTTTGGATGCGATGGTTTTCGGTCCATGGTATTGGACGTGATGGTTTTCGGTCCATGGTATTGGATGCTTCGGCATGTATAAATATGTATTGTAGCATTGAAAGGAATATAATGAAAAATCAAGCTGGTCGTCCCGGTTTTGGGATCCAGGGGAAAATCTCTGTGCATATGTGTTTTTATGTGTTATGCTCTTGCATTGTTTATTTTTCTGTGATTTAGAATTCGTATGCAGGTAATTTCTGTACGGGGTTAAAACCTACATTTGTTATCAGACGTTTGGCTTCAGGGAACCTTTTTGCTGGTGGTTTTCGCTCGGCCTGTGGTAACCTTTCAGTGTAGAGTTCTCGAAGTCGATTCTGTTGTGAAAGAATGGCGAGTAGCGAAAGATAGAGATTGAGAAGTTCAATGGTCAGAGTTTTGAGTTGTGGAAACTCAAGATGGAGGATATGTTGGTGGATAAAGATCAGTGGATCGCGGTAGATCCGGGTACAAAACCAATGGGAGTGACCGATGAAGAATGGAAGAAGTTGGATCGGAAGGCAAAGAGCACAATACGATTGTGTGTCTCCGATTCAGTATTGCTGAATGTATCAGGGGAAGCTACGACGAAGGCTTTGTGGGACAAGTTAGGGACTTTGTACCAATCTAAGTCTCTGGTGAATAAATTTTTCCTGCGGAAAAAGCTGTATAACCTGAGGATGAAAGATGGATACTTGGTGGCAGAGCATCTGAATGCGTTTAATACTGTGGTAAGTTAGTTATCAATTGGGATGTCACCATACCAATTGGTTTATGCAATAGATGCAGTTTTTCCTACTTCTTTAGGAATTCCAGTGCTAAAGTTGTTGTAGGAAGTGGAAGCAGGGCCCAATGATACACAAAGGAGGATCAACCAAATGATACTTTTACAACATACCGGATAAGAAGTATACAATAATACACAGATAATTCAGGACCGAATCAAAAGAATCCATGATAGAAGAGTCAAAACAAATGATTTCTAGCTCAATGAACTTTTTCTAAAATGGGATGCCAGGAATGACGAGAAGGGTAAACATGGAAAGTTTGAGCATTTGTGGAAAGCCCCTTACAATATTAGAGCTTTCCATGGAACCAATGCATTTCTATTGGAGGATCTGACTGGAGAAACACTATCAGGAGGACATGTTAATGGCAGGTTACTCAAACAGTTCAATTGATCACATAATACATCATTGTATATATCATTTTACTATTCCAATTACTGCAGGTGTGGGTGGCTGTCATACGAAATTAAAGCCAGGAGTGAAGGCCCTAAGTTTCAGATGAATTATTATTATATCTATGATTTTCAACTTACAAAGGTTAGTTTTAGTTTTTGATGATGTAATAACTACCCATTGGAGAAGGCTACTGATCTATGGTGTTCTTGACACCTCACATGGAAGATGTCATGCCCACTGGATCCACTGTTGGGGTCCTATAATATAGGTAAGTGAAGTTTGTTTGTTCAGTTATTTATTTTGAGAATCTGCTTGTAAAGTTTAGCTTATAACTTCACCATGTATTATAGTCTAAATCATTTTTGTACTAAGGTCTTAAAATTTCTTAGGTCATTGTAAATATGTGTGTCAAAAGGGGTCCATTAATATTTATTTGAATTGTAAAGTCCCTAAGCGGTCAACAGTGAGTTATCATGGGTGCCTTATCATGAGTGAATGTTGGCACTGATTTTAACCATACTAGCAAGAATGTGTGTTGTATTGCATGGTTCAGAAGGATTCCTATGGTAGTTGTAGGTTTCATTTAAGAGATTATCATTGTGGGGTATTTGCAGCTACCCAAATAACAAATGAAAAGGAGGTTTGTAGCCACTTTCCAAGTAGTATAAGAACTCAAAGTCTACATTGGACCCTCTCCATTAGAAATTGCTCGAAAGCATCTTTCCAATGGTATATCCCAGTTATTCAAACAAACTTCTGGATCAAAAGTTGCAGCAAGTTCAAATTTACTCTTCAAAACGAGAAAAAAGGGGAAAATTCCCAAGTATGAGTCCCGGATCCCGCATATCGAAGATTTGGAGAGGAAATCAGTGGAGGTCGAAGTGAAACAATGATCACTGATCACTGATATCACATATCGGTGATCAAAGGTCCGATAAACAGTGCAATAAAATAGACAGATTGGTGAAGTGGCATATCTGTAGGGTCCAATCGGCGAATCGAAAAACAGTAAAATCGGTAGTCGGCTAGGCATGGTGTATATCAAAAATCGATGATCATCATTTTCAAAGTGTCAATCCTAATGAAATTGTGTTATGTGATGTGCAATATACAAATAATTATTTTAGTGCTAAATTGTCAAGAAATGTGTTGTTAGTGTTGAAGCACTGGGGGGATGCCTGAAACATTTTATAAAGGATTTTATTGAAAATCAAAGCAGGTTCGGGCCTTTTCTCTCTCTTTCAACGGAACACAAGGTGAGCAATAATTATTTCCGATATGAAATGTGGCAACCAACGTCATCAATGATGTGGTTGTACGGTGGTCATGTGGCGGGGAGATTCGACATTTTCAAGAGTCATAAGAAGCCAAAAAAGGGTGACACGTGTCACCACTCATCATGTGACATGTGGCAAAGGATGACATCAGATCGCAATAAAAAATTTGAGGATGAAGAATATCACTGCATTAAGTTAGAACCTTCGATTGAATCTTCCAATTGAGGGCTCCGATGTGGGGGCTAGCACCATGGTCACAAAGAGCTCAAAGGAACCAAAGGCTATTGGCACAAGGGGCGATGGGAGTTTAGATATTTGTTTTATATATTTAAATCATGAAGTTGGGGGAGATAGGTTAATAAAGGTTTTTATGTAAAGTTGGGCAGAAAGGGTTAACAAAGGTTTTATATGATAAAAGCTCAAGCGATCCCTCCCTCGTTCCCTCTCCACGTGGATCAGGCCACGTCTCTCATCATAGATCGCAAGTCTTGAGGGGTGTAACCAAGTGCAATGTTATGAAATTGTTGATCTCTGAGCTCTGATATTTAAAGGGCCCAAGCACATATATGTTGTGGCCCGATGTATTTCACGTTTGGACCGTTTATAATGTAATATTACAAAGAATCTCCCTCCATCCCAGCCATAGAGGTTAGCCCCTAAAAATGCTTTGGCCCTAAGTCTCCAGGCCTTGGTCATTCAGATTCCACCTAATCCCCGAGGGTTAGGCATATTGGAAAAGTTATATCCCCCATAGTTCAAAGTGGCACACAACTAAAAACTCTAATTGCATTACTTTGATGTGGCAATAATCATGCAGGTCATATAACAAAAGAAACGCCAAAGAAACACGGTATAAGGGACAAAGAAGTATCAAGGCATTGGTATCGATGTGGAACTTCTCCAATAAACCATGAAGAAGTGTCAACATATGAATGGGTCAATAGGTGTTTAAATGCTGAAAAGAGAGGAATAGTGGTTTGAGACGCACAGTCAACAAGTGTTTGTGAAAATAACTACATCGACTCCAGTTTTAAAGGTAGGGGATCAAAAATATTGAACCAATTTCCAAAATTAGAGGCTAAGGATTTTCCAATAGAATTGAGAAGAGAAAAGGAGAAGTTTTGATGAATTATTGTAGAGGGGCCCGTTATTATAGCATAAATTCTAAAACTTCAGTTAGGGACTTGTTCTACTTTCAAGGGAAGCAATTAACCAGATAGTCCTTTTGCCTGAATGCAAGCATATTTTCCTATATTGTTCTAGGACATACATAATATATTTTAAAGTTTATTTTTGCATACATGAACTTGAGAGATACTAAAAATATCTATGTTTTTGTAATTATGTAATGACTATTATTTTGTAGAACTATTATGTAAAGCACTATATGAACAGTTTTTGAAGATGTAAACAAGGTTGGAACTTGTATGAAGAAAAGAGTTGTGCGTTGATGTAAGTGATGGATTGTAATCAAAGTGATCAATTTCTAGAAATACATAGAGTTTTCTTCTAGGATTCACATGTCAAACAATTGGTGATGTGCTTTCTTATGTTAAATTGTTTCTCTCTTTAGTTTCCATATGTTTTTCCCTCTTTATTGTTGCAAGAATATTAAGGGCTAAATTTGATCAAGTGTACTATGCTCTGGATTATTAGCAATATCCATGTTTTCTTTCTCATGTTAAATGTTAGAGTAGGTTAATTTGTTAGTCGAAGGTCTTCGAATTATTATTTTATTGTCTTGGAGGGGGTCAAATTCATAAACGTTTTCACTGTCATAAATTTCACATGTCATTGCCTGGAGAGTCATGATGAGTTTGGTCATCACCTTGATCAGTAAAGTTAGTCATGGGAAGGTGTGTCTGAGCATTGAAACTTGTTATAACAAACTACTGAGTTAGGATTTTGAGTGTTGATAAGGTGTCTACAATGAAAGGAATGATGTCAAAGTAGTATAGTCATTAATGTTCCAATTTGTTCCCTCTTTAGACATCATATGTTTCCATTTTCCCCATCCCCTTATTCCCTTGTTACCTTAAAATTCCCCTATTCATAAACATTCATATTATCTATATTCCTTATTTAAGGCGTAGACCCCCCACCCCCATTTTATCCTAAGTATAAATCCCTTGGCCTAAATTTTCCTTGCCTAAACACCATTGTGTGTGATGATTGACCTCTGCCCCTATCCATTTCATATGAGCCATTCATCATACTTCCATCATTTCCCTAGATTTTTTCATGATCCCAAAACTCCAAAATGATTTCTTTTCTGGTGGTTTTCAAGTGCTGCACTAATTAAACATCAAGCTCGATTACATCAGCAAAAATTTTGAATTATTTCAAATCGTTGAAGAAGGTCGCCATTTTTCATTACCTTTGATCGCAGGTGAATGGATTCGTTCTTCATGTAGGGAATTTGGTAATTTATCATATTTTGAAGTCAGGTCACACAGGAATTCACACAGTGTGTTGCGCTCTTGCTGCGCGAAGGGTGCCAATGTCGTAAAGTGTTGCATAGGGTATTCATCTACGCGCAATTTCATTCTCAGAGATGGGAGAGGTAGGAGACGATTACCTTTCTTGAGTTTTCATTGTTTATCCCGATCAAATTCTGCCAAATTTTGTACATTTTCTGCTAAAGGAGTAAACGTTGTGCACACTATGTTTTGTCCAAAAAATATAGTTACATTTCCAAGTTCTCAGTCGAATTTCGTAAATAAAAATTGTTGTCTTTCTGTGATTGTTGGGAGGTCGAAATAAGTTGATAAGTGATTATGAGTTCTCCTTCTCACCTTTAAACCTCAAAAAGCTGCCCTCTCATCAATTCCTTGACACAGTTGTTTAAGTTGAATTGTGTTGTCACCATTTTCAGTCTTATATCATTTGATCTGTACACATAGCTCCTTTTCAAAGTCGAGTTTGACCTTCTATGTATCACGATAAAATGGCCCTTGTTGTCAGCAAGAAAGGTGGATATCTAGTGCGCACAGTGCCTAACATCTTGAGCTTGAAAAAATCCTCACCTTCTATTAGGGTAGCTTTTGAAAACGCAGGTTGTATTCCCTTTTCTCAGAAGGTCCAAAAGATAGGTCATCATATGAGGCTCACCAATATTTTTCCCTCAATTTTTAGGTTGTTAGAGTCAATCTAGGAAATTTGGAGATTCTTTTGATTGAAAAACTTATTGTTGATGCCACTAATCTCCCTACAACGGGGGAAAAAATGGTTTAAGGGAGATGACCTAGACTTTCTAGCTTTCAAATAGTTTGTGAAGCCAAACTTTTTGGACAAATTTGCCTCAACTTTTCCCAATGTTTACTTTTAGGGGCAATATGTTGGTCTTTTGAAAGTCATCAAGAGGTACTTCACCTGTGAAGGCAAATTTAGTAGGGTTTATCAGTACCATTTGAGGATTTTATGGCATTTTACAAAGAGAAAACCTATTAATTTAACATATTTTTTATTCAAATGTTTACAGAGAATGGTAGTCAAAGTACAAAATCAAAAAGACAATCATACTTCCAGTTTATTTCATTTCTCACTTATCAATATTTTAGTTGAATATGTAGTTGAAAAGAATAAAATGAAGTGGTCAGGTTTCCTTTCTAGTATTGATTTGTTGCCTCAAGATGGGTCTTCATCAGTAAAAGTGGATGAGGAAGAACATAAAATGTAGGAACACCTAAGAAGGAATTTACAGGGTAAGTTCCTCAGACAGAACACCAAAGAACACCACTCACAAACAGATCACAAATCAATACACCAATATTTTTGACGTGGTTAAAACCCTCAAAGAGGGAAACAGTACACGGCCTGAGCCAACGTGGCCACTTCAGGCAATTTATTAATAAAGGAATGAAAATTTACATAAGCTTCTCTCGTTAACAGTTAACCTACAAATGACCCTCCATGTTCTTTAAATAGAAATCATGGACCAATCGGGTGTTAAGCCATGGATCAAGTGTCGTTAATACCGAGGAGAGAATGAACCGTCGGATCACTACATATCGTGACCATCAAATTGTAAGTTACAAAAGTACATAGTAAAGAAACACACTTTACCTAACTCTATACTAGATCAAGTTATACTTAACTATTTCCTATGTGTTGGAATATCCTAACATCCCCCCTTAAGAATAACTTGGGATAGGATTGAAGGATTTACAAATATGACACAATAGGAGAAGGAAGGAGGCACTAGAGCCTATCCCCCCTTAGTGAC
>APFE031451558.1:0-10176 GCA_000404065.3 Pinus taeda | reverse complement strand
TTCATCCCCAACAAGCCTTCCTTCTGGGAGTTCTGTCATTTTTTTCATTCCTCCTTTAGTGGTCTTTGATTGTAAACTCCTTTTCTTCTATCTTTGTGCAACACCCAAAACACATAGTTTTCTTTTTTGCATGTATCTGTGGAACTTGTAGTTGGCCAAGGTCCTCAATTTTTGAACTTGGCTTTGATACCACTTGTCATGTATCCTTATCAACAAGACATTTTTTTTCTTAGAAGAAAAAAATATAAGTAATCTACAGAGAAGGATAATCATAACACCAATTAATTTTAAGCTTGATAACATACAAATCGTTGCATCTTCCTAACGACGACCCCTTAATAGTATTATCATCTTCCTTTCCATATTTTGAATGCATTAGTGTACTAGAAATCACCTCAAGCTATGCTTAGATCAACTCGAAATATGGTGATTTCATGTTATATCTGTTGGTATATGGTTGTTGTATTATTGTACCTACAAAGTTCAATCCATCACCTTTCTTATACATTTTATTGAAGTCATGGTGTATGCTTTTCTATGGAAGTAGAACACTTTGTGACCCCTATTTTGTTTTTGGTGACTAGATGTCTTATGGTTCTTTTGTCTCAGGTTCAAACCCCATTACCCTTTTGTTAACTCTTCCCATCAATCATTTGCAAAGAAAATTTCATCCGATATCTTACATGTTTTCTCCTAAGTTTATATTGTTGGTTTATATGTCTTGTTAACCAAGGTTAAGTTTTGTTTGGAAACCTCTGGAAGTGTGATCTCCGAGATAGTGGATGGTAGCTGATGCAATGTTTATTCCACCATTTATTTCTCCATTACATCCCTACACTTGGTCACAGTTGGATCCAAAGGCTATCACATCTCTAACTCAACCCCAAGTCGACTTCCCCTCTTAGGCACTCCTCAGCTATGGTAATTTTTTCTTTGAATACACTATGGTCTTAGCTCTGATATGCTAAACAATTTAGCCTTCCAGCATGAGCACCACATCCAAGTATTGGTTGATTTTCTCTTCACGTGGAATGGTACAAGCATTTCTACTAGCCGATAGGTAAGAGAGATGGCATTGCATGAGGGTTTGAGCTTTGGAACTTTTTTTTTGCCACTTGCAATCATCTTACTTCAAAGGTTTCTTGGGAACTACTAGAGTTTTATTCTTATTCGTCGTTACATGTGAGGGGTCTTCCTGCAACAGCTAGTGCTCCGCGAGGAAATATTCAATGGTGAGGGTTTTCTTTTGAAATAATCCTTTTACAATGCTAGAGAGCTTAACAAATTTTTGCTGAGTATTATTAATAGGTGTTTCTTATTTTTTTTCTAAATTCTCATTCTTAGGTTTGTTGGGTGTGGATCATGATTATCTTATTTGTTTAGAGGTATCTCCACATTGGACCTCAGTTCATAATTTGGCGGCAACGCCGCCCGTAAAATATACGCTGCAAGGGGGGTCTAGGGGGGGCAGCTGTGACCTTTGGGAGCCACCCCCTAGCGGGGGGATCGGGGGTAGCGCCCCCGAAGCTAAAAATAGATGTACAATTTCCTCGTAAAATGTTGTAATTTCATAATCAATCTGGGCCATTCATTAGGTGGAGATCTGACGGTAGAAGTTATGTTTAATTTAGGGTTTTTTTTCCCTAGAAGGCAACCCCTCACTATATATGAGGGAATTTTATTGTGCCTATGTAGATCTATATTCTGAGCGAGAAGAAAATGGACATTGAGCGAGAGAGAAGAGGGAATTACAACATATCTGTTGTAGGTTGTATCTCTTCAGTTTGCTGGATAATATAAAAGGAAGGACTGGTTGTTTCTCCGTGGACATAGCCAAATTGGGTGAACCACGTATATCTGTGTCTCTCTTGTTTTATGTGTTTTTTGTGTTTGTATTTCTACAATATATTTTATGTGTTCCATTGCTCTGTAGTATATAATTTCTAACAAGGTTCTTTGTTCTCATGGAAGCTAGAGAAGAATGGGTTCAAGGCGCCTACTAAGAGTACATAGTCTTTCCATGAGCACTTAATGATGTTCGACCAGTTCCATTTTCTTTATTTACTCAGGGTGTCTAAAATTTCCAGTTATAAATTGTTTTTCTCTTCCTTTGCTTGGTTTTGTAGGTGTCACTTGGGTTGCATGGGTAACCACTAGTTCATGTAATCTTCCTCGGTTCTTGTTTAATTTTTGTGGAGTCTAGTCCCTCCATCATTATGTCTCTTACGTTCAGTAGCTAGGGAGTTGCTCGTTCTAAGGATTTCTTCTCTTCTGTGAACGTTTCTCCTTACTGACATTCAGATGTTTAATCCAGAGAAGGATATTTCCTCTTTACATGTATCTTGTTTAAGGGTTAAGATTTGGGTTATAATTCTAGGGCTTCTAAGCCCACTCTATAGACAATTACGTTGTATAAAAAAGAACTTTGAACGAACCATTTTCCCTTCGCAATATAAAAATTAAATTTTATTTTGTTGTCATGGCTTGCACTGTCAAGTTTTTGGTTTAATTTTACTGCATGTAGATTTCTCTTCATATTCCTAAGTTAATGATAACGTTGATTATTATTTATAAAACTCTGCAGTGTTTCTATTTGATTATTACTAGATTATTAATTTACTATTTTTTGGGTCAATGACCACTGTGAGAGGCTACAAAGGCTAGTTCCTCTTAGATCTTATTGCAAGAATCATGTATGTAAGTTTTTATTATATTTGAATGGCCATACTCATAACGTTCTCTAGGGTTTTGGAGTAAAAGGGGAAAACCCCTTACTACAGACTTTAGTGTTTCCAAACTCATAGGGACTGGGCTAGGTAGGATGGACTTTGCAACATGTTTTCCTCGGCTCTAACCTGTGGCAGAGTAATCACATTTGTTGTGTTCCTCTCTACAAAAATTTCATGTGCAGGTTGACTCGTCCTTTGATCTGCCCATAACCATTTAATTCGATTCGAGACAGTGATTTTCTTCCCACCCATTCTTTTCTTTGCTTTGATTCCTAGAAGGAAAGAAATGGAGAAAGATTTTGTTCAGGGTTTTTATGTAAAATTTCCTTATTTGTTTTTGTTAAAGAACCCAGATCGTTAAACCATCGATTTCTAAGGAGAGAGAAAATAAAATTACATTTTTAGTTTAATAATCTCTTTTCAAAACATACAGTACCTTTCCTCTATCCTCATGAGACTTCCACAACCTGTACCTATACTTGGTCACAGTTGGATCCAACGACTAGCACATCTTTAACTCCACTCCAAGATGACTTCCCCTCTCAGATGCTCCTTAGCTATGGTAATTTTGTGTTCGAATGCAATATGGTCTTCGCTCTGGCACGCTGAAAAAATTATCCTTCAAGCACGAGCACCACATCCAAGTATTGGATGGGTTTTCTCTTCAAGTGGAACAATATAGTCATTTCCAACTATTTGACAAGTAAGAGAGATGCCATTACCTATGGGTTCAAGTTTTGGAAATTTTTTTCCCTACTTGCAATCATCTTACTTCAAAGGTTGCTCAGGCATTGCTACAATTTTATTCTTGTTTGTTGTTACCTGTGAAGGGTCTTCTTGCAACAACTGGTGCTCCGAGTAGAAATATTCAATGTTGAGGGTTTTCTTTTGACATAATCCTTTTACAATGCTAGAGAGTTGTGCTTAGAATTATTAATATGTGTTTTTATTTATTTTTATAAATTCTCATTTCCAGGTTCTTTGTTCTCATGGTAGTTGTAGAAGAATGGGGTCAAGGTTCTTACTAAGAGTAAGTAATCTTTCCATGAGCACTTAATGATGTTCGATTGCTTTCATTTTCATTGTGTACTCAGGGTCTTTAAAATTTCCAAATATTAATTTTTCCGCTCTTCCTTTGCTTGGTTTTGTAGGTGTCACCTGTGTTGAAGAGGTAAACATTGGTTAGCGTAATATGCCTCGGTTCTTAGTTACTTTTCATGTAGTCTCGTCCCTCCGTCACTATGTCTCTTACATTTTTCACTCTTTTATGTTCCATTTTTCTCTTACAGATTCAACCAACCAAAATTCTAGAAGCGATTTATATATTTTATTTTAACGAACAGTAATGAGTTCAATGGCTAGGCAGCTACTCATTCCGAGGATTTCTTCTCCTCCGTGAATGTTTTTCCTTACTGACATTTAGATGTTTAATCCAGAGAGAGATATTTCCTCTGTACATGTATTTTATTTAAGTGTTAAGATTTGGGTTATAATTCTAGGGCTTTTGAGCCCGCTCTATAAAAGAGAACTCTAAACGAACTATTTTTCCTTTGCAATATAAAAATTATATTTTATTTTGTTGTCATGTCTTTCACAATCAAATTTTTACTTTAATTTTACTACATGTAGAGTTTGATTCATATTCCTAGTTTAATCATAATGTTGATTATTATTTTAAAAACTTTGCAGTGTTTCTATTCGTTTATTACTAGCTTATTAATTTAGTATCTTTTGAGCCAATGACCGTTGTGAGAAGCTGCAGAGGCCAATTCCTCTTGGTGCTTATTGCAAGAATCATGTATGTAAGTTTTTATTATATTCGAAGACCCATTTTCGAAATCTCCTCTAGGGTTATGGAGGAAACAGGGGAAATCCCTTACTGCGGAGTTTAGTGTTGCCAATCTCATAGGTACTGGGCTAGGTAGAACAGGATCTGCAACCTATTTTCCTCGACTCTAACCCGCCATAGGGTAATCACATTTGCAGTGTTTCTCTCTTCAGAAATTTTATGTGTGGGTCGGCTCATCCTTTGATCTACCCATAACAATTTAATCTGGTTCGAGACAATTATTTTCTTTCCACCTATTCTTTTCCTTGATTTGACCCTTGGAAAGAAATATCTAGAGAAATATTGTGTTCAAGGATTTTTTGTAAAATTCCCTTCCTTTTTTTTGTTAAAAAACACATATCGGTAAACCCCTGATTTCTAAGGAGAGAGAAAGATAATTACATTTTAGTTCACTAATCTCTTTTCAAAAGATACAATACCTTTCCTCTATCCTTGTGAGTCTTCCACAACCTGCACTTTAGGTTACAACAACTGTTACCATACCCAATTCCCTATATTCCTATTCTTATTTAACCTCTACACACAACCATAACATAACATTCATTAGTTAACATTCTTACACCAGTTTTCTAAACTAATTACTTATCTAACTGTAAGATCAAGAAAATATCTGAAGGCCCTCTCAGGCCTCCCAACCATTAGGTAGCAAGGCTAGCTACCCCTGAACTTTAGTCTCCTTTATCCAATTAGGTATCATGATGGATATTCCAGACAAGAATTTCCAGTTGATTTGAGCAGAAAATGCCCTGCCTACACGAGGCTTTACCAGTCTTATCTCCCCTAGAACCAGGTTATTGTTCTCTTTTTCTCCCACAACAACCCTTTTCTCTTTTTGTCTTCTTGGTTAATTTTCTTTCTCTACCACAATTAACTTTTTTTGTTTCCTTTCATTTATCTCCAACTAGTTTTTTCTAGTTATTTTTCCTTTCATAGGAATAAATGTTCTTGCCCTTAACTGTTTTTCCTTCATGGCTCCTAGGGACTCCACTCTCCCCAAGTGGCCTTGATTTGTTTCTTTTCCTATTTTTCTTAATTATGATTCTTTTTCTGAAATCATCATCATTATTATTATTTTTCTTAAAAGAAGACAACAAGAAACAGGAAGATACGACATGTTTTGTTTTTATTTTTTAATTGTTGCTCTAATTGTGCTCACACATGGTTCCTTAAAGTTTATACTTAAGCGCAACATTAACAACCTTTAGTGTAACTAACATGATCCATTAGTTTATATTTAACAACAAAAAGAAAATATTAACTACTTAAATTCAACCAACAGGATCCTTTGAGTTTATATTTAACCAAGCACAAATGAAATGAAGTAGAATAAATAACCCCAGTGACTAGTGATATCACATTCCTTCCCCCCTAAGAGGGACACCGTCCTTAGTGTGGCCATGTTCTATTCTTCTTTGGAATAGTGTTGGAAAATCTTCCTTCATTTCCTCCTCTAATTCTCAGGTAACCTCTTCTTTCCCAAAGTGGTTCCATTGTACCTTCACCTGGGAGATAGTATTCTTGTGAAACGTTATCTCTCCTTTGTCCATAATTCATACTGGTTCAACCAGGAACTCTCCTTCAGGTTCGACCTATATCACATCCTAATGTAATACATGATTAGGTTTAGGTACATATTTTTTTAATTTTGAAAAATGAAACACATTATGTGCCCTAAAATGAATAGGTAAAGCTAACTAGTATGCAAATGGGCCAACTCTTGCCAATATTTCAAAAGTTCCACGGTATTGTGCAACTAATTTTTGGCAAGTTCCCAATTTCAAAGAAATTCTATTTGGTTGACCTTTTAGATTCACCTGATCTCCCACTTGGAATTCCTTGGGAGTTCTTTCTCTATCAGCATAACTTTTCTGTTGGTGTTGTGCCTGTTTCAAATTGTTTCTAATTCTCTTAAGCATCTACTCCATTTCTTAGAGCATGTCCGGTCCTAATAACAATCAATCTTCCACCTTATTCTAATTCAGAGGTACTTGGCATTTTATCCATACAAGGCTTTGAAGGGGCTCATTTTCAAGGAAGTCTAGTACCCATTGTTATAAGAAAATTCCACTAGGTGGAGGTAGTCTTCCCATTTTGTGGGTTGACTCATGCAGTACATTCGAAGCATGTCTTCTAGAATCTGGTTTACCCTTTTAGTATGCCCATCTTTTTGAGGATGGTATGCAGTATTGAAACTTAACTGAGATCCCAATCTTGAAAATAATGATCTCCAGAAATTCGAAGTGATTTTTGGATCCCTGTCGAAGATGACTACTCTAGGTACTCCATGCAGTTTATATATTTCCCTCATGAACACATCAACTACCTGGGCTTCTTTGAAGGTGGATTGTATTGGTATAAAATGGGCAGCCTTTTTCAGTTTGCCAACTACCACCATTACGACATCATGTTGTTTCTAATTTTAGGGTAGCCCGGTGATAAAAGCGATTGTAATCACTTCCCACTTCCATGCGAGTATGGGCAGATGATTTAGCAATCCTCTATGGTGTTGGTTTTTCGCTTTTACCAATTGACACTCTTGGAATTTAGTCAAATATTTTGCTACTTCCTTCTTAATTCCGAGCCAAAAGAATTATTTTTCAGAGTTGTAATCGTATTTTGATAGCCTGGATGTCCCATATAAGGCCTTTTTATGTCATTCATCCATGATGGTTTGTTTAACTTTCTCTTTCTCAGGTACATATAGTCTTCCCTTATAAGTCAATAGTCCTTCCATCTATTCAAACCAGTCTTGTTTCCAAAACTTTCAGATATCAGATTATACTTTTGGTCTACGTCAAAAGCCTTCTTAATTATTTCCATTAGCTTCATCTCACTTTGGTTAACAAAAATTACATGTACCCTCAGATTCCTACTTAAATCATCTGCAACTTTATTTTATTTATCTGCAATATGTTGAATTTCGAAGTCGTACTCGCTCAAGAACACCATCCACCATATCTTCCTGGCATTCAGGTTTGGTTAACTAAAGGAATACTTCAAAATCACATGGTCAATGACTAGCATAAACTTCCTCCTGATCAAGTAGTGCCTCCACATTTTTTGGGAATGGATTAGAAATGCTAATTCCAAGTCATATACTGAGTAATTTTTCTCATGGTCCATTAATTTTCATGATTCATATGCTACAACATGGCCTTCTTGCATCATAACTCAACCCAAATCTTCTAGACATGCATCTATGCAAACTTCAAATTTCTTGTCCATATCTTCTATTTTCAGCACCAGGACCACTGTGAGCAACTATTTCAACTTCTAAAAGCTCTCTTGACACTGGGGATTCCATTCAAACTTTACCCCTTTCTTCTGAAGAGAATTTATCGGATGGGATATCTTTTAGAAATCGTCTATAAACCGGCGATAGTAAGAAATTATTCCCATAAAGGATCTAATATCTATCACATCCTTTGGAACTGACCACTCTAGTATCACTCTCACCTTTTATGGGTCCACGACAATCCCTTCCTCTAAAATTACATGACCTAAATACTGAATCTTCTTTTGACAAAATTCACATTTAGTGAATTTAGCATATAGTTGATTCTCCCTCGGCATGTTAAGCACTATTTATAAATGTTTTTTATGCTCATCCACTAACTTATAATATATCAATATATCATCAATAAAAATCAATACAAATCTATCAAAAGTTTACTAAACACTCCATTCATTAAACAAATGAACGTGGAAAGTGCGTTCATGAGTCCAGAATTCAACAAGTTTGAAATGTTTTATTTGGTATGTCTTCTTCCCGGATTCTTAGCTGATGATAGCTTGACCGAAGTTATATTTTAGAAAAGATTGTTTCTCCTTTTACATGGTCGAAAAGGTCATCTATCCTTGGTAGTGGGTACTTACTTTTTATTGTTAATTTGTTTAATTTCCTGTAATTGATACATAACTGGAACACCCCATCTTTTTTATTTTGACAAATAGCACTGGTGCCCGCCACAAGGACACACTAGGTCTGATATAACCTTTCACTAGCAATTCCTGTAGTTGGATCTTCAGCTCCATCAACTCAGGGGTTGTCATCCATATGGGGCTTTAGAGGCAGAGGCAGTTCCATGTATCAATTCTATGGATAATTCTATATTCCTTTTGGGTAGTAGTCCAGGAATTGCTTCCATGAATACCCTAGGAAAGTCTTTGACTATCTCTATATCCTCCAATCTAGTTATTTTTCTCCCTGCATGGTTCTCTACCTTAATAGCAAACAATTGGCACCCCCTTTTTTGCATCTCTCCTTAATTGCAGTGTTGATATTTGTATGATGACACAGGACGAAGGACACCCTTTATAACTTAGACCTTATCATCATTTGTCACACATGTTACTGTCTTTTCCAAGCAATTTACAATGAATTTATGTTTTTCTAGCAGTCCATACCTATTAATGCATCATAAGTGCCCAAAGGTAGTATTTTTAAATAAACAAAAATGGGCTTTCCATCCAATTCAACAGGGTAGTTTTTGATTTGATCGGTAATATTTCATTTTTCTATAGTGGCTAACTGCACTAGCTAGGGGATTTTATATTTTTCAACTGCTAGATTACAATTTTCCACAATTTTTGGACTAACATAATTCAAACTAGCGCCTGGGTCAATTAATTTGGAAAGAGAATGATGCCAAATTTTACCTTTCATTTCCACCAATGTGGACTGATGTTCTTCTTGGAATTCCTCCAGTGATGCACTAAAACAGGGAATATTCTGAGCTACATCATTCACCGTGGAGGCTTCCCAAATATTTTGAAGGTTTTGCATGGATTTGGGTTGTATGGGATGTTTCGTAAAAGATGGGGCTCCACACAACCCCAACATTTTAACGACTCTTTTTATTTTCTATTGGATTCCTTACTAGGTTCCAATTGTTTAGACCCGATTTGGGTTTGAGTTTGCGACTTTTGGAACTTCCCATTTATTTTGTTAAAGATTTGTCGTTGTCATCCTTTGCCATTCTTCTTCCCTTGTTCATTCTTTTCCCCCTTACTGTTCTGGAGGAACCTTTTTCTTATTGTTCCATGGTTTGGAGGAGTCATTATTCTATTTTTCTTATTGATAGTAGATTCTAGACTTATGGATTACTTCATCCATCATCCTCAGATTATCATATTTGATTTTGTCTTTGAAATATGTTGGGAGACAACTTATAAATCGCTGCACCTTGGCATTTTCTTCCCTGATCTATGGCACATATGTCAGCATGTGAGTAAATTTTGCTATTAACTCATCCATAGACATATAAGCCAACTTCAGATCATGAAATTCTTTATCCCGATCATCAAAGTAGGGTTTAGTTATTTATTTTCCTTCAAAAAATAATTGAAACTCCTCCCAACTTACCTCTTTCCCTTCTGTTACACTGAAATTTGTCACCATGGCTATCTGCAGTTAATATGGCTCCATCAATAGTCATATTGTCCTCCTTGTCAAGCCTCATACCTCTGCTCTTCATCTCAAACTTTAAAAAGAGAGAAAGTCACTTAAAAACATGTTTATCTCTGGGTACGCAGGTTCTCTCTACCTTGCCTGCGTGTACGCACTCCAAACACACTGTACCTGCATACTTGTACGCT
>APFE031451540.1:0-30118 GCA_000404065.3 Pinus taeda | reverse complement strand
TTTCAAATAACGCGCATTCTCCGACTATCTCCAAAAGGACGAACACAATAGATCACGAAGCTAAGACACCAATGTCCCAAGAACCAGAAGAGATGAACGAGATGCAAGATAAAGGAAGTTGGAAGACCATAGAGAAGAAAAAGAAAGCTACATCACCAATCTCGCCAAGAAAGACAAGGAGTCAGACAATTAGAAATTAAGAAATTATAAGTCCGATAGACCAATTTGGTCTCAGTGGACGTTAACCATCATCATCATCATCATCATCACAATCTATCTTACTACCTCACAAGCTGACTTTGGCCAATACTTAGCCAATTTACAATCTATCTTACTACCTCACAAGCTGACTTTGGCCAATACTTAGCCAATTTTGATGCTGCCAAGCTCCTATTCCTTGCCATGTTTCTCAAGGAATTAGATCCCTATTAATTAGGGAAATCCCCATCCTGAATTACGCAATCTCTATAGGCCATTCTTTGAGTGCATGCAACTGCGAAAATTATACAAATAATATTACACTTCCCTTGAGCTCCAATCTCAACTGGGTAACTCGAATTTCATGCATGCATGAGTTAATTATGGTCGATTTATCAGTTAACTGGTTGAAAAAATGAAGTTGCACCCCACTACTATACCTACTAGTTCCTCTAACAATTGGAACTAGTTTAACTGTCATTAACTCAGTTTAACTGAATTAAACTATTACAATTCAAATTAAATTCAACCCAGGCTCCTAAAATTTAGGAACCAATCTACAAGACTCAAGTAGGCCCTCAACTCGAATTAATTGATCCAACTAAGTGAAATTAACGTAGTTAACTCATACAAGTCGTCTTGTGATATGGAATTACAATTCTCTCCTAATTTAATTCAAGAGAAAATTAAATCAGGATTTTCTTGTTGCCGTTTTCAACACTCCCTGTCAACAAGAAAGGGATTCTCTACTACCCCGATCCTGCCTCTATGGAACTCGAATTTGCATCTTGACAATGCTTTTGTCAAAATATCTACATCTTGTCCCTCTATAGGAATGTACTCCAACAACATGGTTCTCCTCTGCACACAATCTCATAGATGGTGATATTGGATGTCGATATGCTTGGATTGATCATGAAAAATTGGATTCTCAGAGAGTTTGATACAACTTTGGTTGTCACAATAAATCACTATAGGATCCATCATCTGACCAAATAACCCAATGAGAATCTTCCTCATCTAGATAACTTCACAAGTTGCTTGATTAACAACCATGTACTCTACTTCTGCTGAACTGAGTGCAACTAATCTCTGCTTCCTGTTGTACGAAGAAACTATCATTCACCCAAAACTAAAGTTGCCTTCTGATGTGCTTTTCTTATCTAATGGACTACTCGCCCAATCTGCATATGTGAAGCCTTGCATCTTCACTCAATTTGCCCGCCTATACCAAAGACCAAACTGAGTGGTGCCTCTAAGGTATCTCAACACATGTTTGGTTGCCTTCTAATACAATTTGGTTGGCTTAACCATTACTTGACTAAGCTAGTTAACTGCATAACACATGTTTGTTCTTGTGTTCACCAAATACACAAGTGAACCCACAAGCTACTTGTAAATAGTAGTCTCCACTACTCCACCTGAAGTAGCATCTTCCTTTCTCCAATTCCCTACTAGAGGACTCTCCATGGGTTTGTTGTTCTCCATGTGGAACTTCTTCAGTATCTCATTGGCATACGTGCCCTAAGAGACAAACAATTCCCCATATCCTTGTCATACGTCCATACCGAGGAAAAAATATATGAGCCTCAGAACCTTCATCTCTGATTCTCTTGCAAGATCCTCTTTGCAAGATTTTACCAGCTTCTCATCACTTGTTATAATTAAATCATCGGAATATACTATCATCAATAATTTACCTTCAACCATAATATGGTAAAGGTTTGCATATGCTTCACCTTTGGTGAAGCCCAACCTGGTGAAATAACTTTTGATCCTAGTGTACCAAGCACGAGGTGCTTGTTTCAATCCATACAACGTTCACTTGAGTTTGCACACATGCACTCTTTATCAAAGGTACAAAATCCTCCCAGTTTTTCAATGTACACCTCTTCCTCAGTCACTCCATTGAGGAATGTTGTATTCACATCCATCTGATGTATCTTCCATCCCATATGCGTTGCAAGTGTTAGAATTGATCTGATAGAAGAGTACCTTGCTAGAGAAAAGGTATCCTCGTAATCAATTCCCTCCACCTAAGAGATTCCCTTGGCCACAAATCTGGCCTTGTGTTTCTCAATTCTTCCATCTATTGCTTGCTTCACCTTGTAGATCCACTTGGAATATATCACTGAGTTATTCTCTGGTCTTATGACAACTTCCCAAATATTTTTTATGACTATGGAATCATATTCCTCTACCATGGCATCAACCCATACTGTATTTTGCACTGCTTCCTCGAATGAGGATGGTTTTGTCTTAACTAGTTCACTCATCAGAGCCATGTACCCAGTGTATTGATATGGTGACCTCCTTTGCTTGTGCTTTGATGTGGGTTATCCCACATTCTCTCTAGTATTGTGCAATAATATGTCAACTTCCCTGGTGCGCTTCCTTCCATCTCTGGATGTCTCTACATGAGTGGGTGCTTCCACTCTCTGATCCTCTGCTTGCGGTTGCTCCACATCATCCTGAGGTTCTTCCTTTGGAGCCAAAAGCTTCTCATCTGCATGTAACTAAAGCTTCCTCACAAGGGAACATTTCATGGCCTTCTCTTCATCGAACTTCACATCTCTACGAACAACTATCATCTTGTGAGATGGCAGGTACACCCAATACTTGTGAGGTGTATCAGTGTACCCCACAAATATGCCAACTCAGTTGTCGGATCTAGATTTTTCCTTGCATCCTTGGTAACATGACAATAAAATGATGAACCAAAGAACCTGAAGTGTGACAAAGTTTGGTTTCTTCCCTGAAAAGCTTCTTGTGGTGTACTCAACCCGTGAATCTGATGAGGACTCTTGTTCTGCACATATACAACTATGTTGCATGCTTCAGCCCACAAGTGCAATGGTAGGCCTTGATCATGTAACATCACTCATGCAACTCCCACAACACTTATGTTCTTCCTCTTAGCCACCCCATTTTGTTGTGGGTTATGGGGTGCTATTAGTTCCCGTCGAATGCCTTCTAATGCATAGAAGTTCTTGAACTCATTTGACACATATTCACCATCGTTATCGCTCATGAGAGCCTTCACTTTCCTGCCAATGTCTTTCTAAACAAGTGTTTTAAATTCACAAAATTTGGAAATGGATTATATTTCTTCTGTATGAAGAAAATATAGCACTTACATGAGAAATCACATAATACCTGTGCTTGGCCATGGAGGTTGTCGAGAAAGTTCCACACACATCTACGTGAACTATTTCAAGGACTGCTTGCGTTAAACTGTCCTTATCATGAAAGGTGGCTTTGGTGTGCTTCCCCAGTGTACACCCTTTGCATGTATCTCGATGTTCTAGTGCACCCTTGGGAATTCCTATAGAAATATGTTCCATGATCTTCAAGGCTCCATGGTGAAAATGGCCAAGTCTCTTATGCCACAATTCATCGATGTCTCAGCTCTACATCTTCTCTTCTTTCGTGCTCAAAGTAGCACAATCTTCTATATCCAAGTTGTAGAGTTTCTTCACACGAACCTCGATCCGCTTCACTTGTCATGTGGCAATGTATCTAAGGAAAGCCTTTCCTTTGCTAAATATTACATCATAGCCATGGTCTTCCAACATAGCAACTAAAACTAAATTCTTCTTCAAACATGAACATACATGACATCTTTTAATGTGAGAGGAGAACCAGGCTCCCTATGAAAAGTAACTATACCAATACTAGTCATATTATACCTTCCATCATCTCTCATCTCGATGTGCATCTCGAGGTCCTTCTCCTCCAAGTCACTGAAAAAATATTTGTTTCTTGTCATATGGAATGAGGCTCCACTATCCAGATACCACACACTACCCATCACCGATGTCACCATGTGTGTAATGAGTGTGAAATCCAACTTGAATTGTGAAGCTAGAGCTTCACTTGTTGCTCCCCCTGAGGGATTCTTGCCGAGCTTCTTGTGTGGACACTTCGTGGCATAGTGTCCCATCTCATGAAAGTGAAAACATTTAATTTTCGGCAACTCCTTCTTGCCTGCCTGACTAGAACATCCTTTGGATTGGTATTTCTTCCCTTTCCCTTTCTTTGCCTTTCCAGCCAAGGCACAATTCTCCTCATCATCATGCTTGGATGAGGTTCCATCTCTAGTTTTTCGCCTTATCTCTTCTTGCACCAAATCAGACCATAATCGCTCCCAATTTGGTAGCTTCTCCCTCCCATTTACTGAATCCTGGTAGTTGTGCCAGCTCTTGGGAAGGCCTAAAAGTGCTAGGCTTACTAGGTCATCTTCAACAACTCTAATACCAACACTCCCAATTTCATCTTGACATTGGGTGAACCTGCTCGGGTACTGTAGTATTGTGTCACCCACCTCCATCTTAATCTTCTGAAGCTTGTCCTTCAGTGTCAGCTTCCTACAGTCACTAATGTTCTGAAACAAGTCTATCAAGGTTTGCCACATTGCATATGGGGTATCCTTCCCATGGAGATTCAAGAAAATATGATCTCGAACTCCTTTTAGTATGATCCTCCTTGCCTTTTCCACACATTTATTCCACTCTACCAGATCTTGAGCATCAGTTGTTGGAGGCTTAGGAATATCATTGTCTATGAATTCCTTCAGCCCGTTATCTTCCAACACTGCCTCCATCATATCCTTCCATGAAATATAATTGGAGCTACCCTCAAGGGCATACTCAAGTCTCAATCCATAGAACAACATCTTGCTGGCTTTGAAGAATGATCCTGCAAATTTGATTTACCTGCAAAGACAAACTCACATTCTTCTCTTCTATTGTGATTCTTGCTATGATACCATGTATAAATTCCCTGTAGATTCAAACTGCTTATGTAAGTTATTAAAACAAAGGTCTTGAATCTACTCTACACACCAATAGAGACAATTAATTGATTGAGAAATCACAACATAAACATGAGACAAGATTCAATCACATATGCTCAGAGATTTATCCAAGGGGAAAGCTTGCTGCTCAAAACCCCTTCCTATCAGTATATTACATTAGATCAAAACAATAGAGAATATTTACAATGCTTGCTCAAGCTTGAGCAACCTTTGCATTAGTACAATCTATATCACTACCTCACAAGATGACTCTGGTCAACACTTAACCAATTTTGATGTTTTCCGAGCTCCTATTTCCTTGCGTTGTTTCTCATGGAATTAGCCCCCTATTAAAGGAAAATCCCCATCTTGAATTGTGTAATCCCTATAGGCCCTTCTATGACTACATGCACCACCTATACAACTTGGAAAATTATACAATTGATAGTACATTTCCCTTGAACTCCAATCTCAACTGGGTAACTCAAATTTCATGCATGCATGAGTTAATTATGGTTGATTTATCTGTTAATTTAGTGAACAAATGGAGAATTCTCTAGATTTGGAAGCTAACCTTCCAGAGATAAAATCCCCTTTCACTACCTTTAAATCAAAGGTGATAATATGTAGGTATAATTTCTTTTGGCCAAAACCATAACCATTACATCAATGGGTCTTCTCCTCTTGTACTGCTAACTGTAACCTTTACTTATGCTCCAAAGGATTTTTATAGTCTAATTTGATGCACAAAAGACTATTATTTTGTTTTAAATGAAGGGCCTTGGTTTTGGGGTAATGTTTGGCTCTTCATGACTCCATGGTTTCCAAATTTCGATCCAACAAACATGGTGTTCTCAAAAATGTCGGTTTGGGTGAGACTCCCACATCTTCCTCTTCACTTCTGGCACTATAAGGCCCTAGAGAGGATTAGAAACACCCTGAGAAATTTTAGAAAGAGGGACATTGAAAGAAAAAAGAAAGGTATCTTCATCTTTGCTAGGATTTGTGTGGAGATTGATCTTTAGCAAATGTCTCCCAAATCGTAACAATTTAAAACACAAATATTTCCAGTGATCCCAAGTTTTAGACCATGAGAACATTACATTCAGGTGTAGGGTTTGTTTCCAAACAAGACATTTACAAAACACATATCCACAAATAAAAAGAACACAAAAAAGAAAAAGGCACATAAGCCAAGAGAATTGCAGCTCATAGATCCACATTTATCTGAAGAAGAAGAACTATTGAGAATACATCCAAAGAGGAAGGGGTTTTTTAGGATAAAAATTCCACTACCCTCAATCAATGTGGGATTAATACAATAGCGATATAGGTATTAAAATTTCAGCCAACAATGCATTAGATGGAGGAAGAATCAGGGGCTACAAAATATGTCCACATATCAAAAAGCTCAGATTCAGACAAAGAACATCCTCCAGGGTCAAATGTGGGAGTTTTGGCTTTGGTTCTAGTGGGCCCCAAATCTGGGGTATGCCAACAAGTACTTACAAAGAAATGAAAGAAGGGGAAGGAAAGTGTTTCCTTTACTTGATCTCCCCTAATAATGTATTTTATATTTTATCTCTCTTTTTTTGTTTTTATAGTTTCATAATGTAAGCATATAACAATAAATTTACTTTTTTTATAATTTTTTTGCCACTGAAGGATCTAGGCATATCCTTGATTAAGGCACACATCATGTGTGTATATACAAAATATATTTTATTTTCAATATGAATGAAAGTATGAATTTATTTTCTCAGGGAAAAAAAGTTTCATTGGTAAATGCTAAACTAATAGTGATCAATAGGAAAATTGATTGCTAGAGTCTTGCCTTGGCAAGGGTTAATGATGGTTTGCATTTATTGTGTTTAGAGGTGCTCTTCAGTCTAGTATGGTAGAAATGTTGTTATGTGATGTCCAGTAAACATTTTTGACTTGGTCAAAATAAAACTAAAAATAACTCCAGGTTAAAATAAAAATAACTTCAAACTAAAATAATATAAATATAAATTCTATGTCATTATTTTTATTTTTATTAATTTTGTTGGGTAGTTAGGGTAAACTTGACTTGGTCTGGTGGTTTTGAGCTTCAGGTTTATGAGAACACATGGTATTTACCCATGGTATTCATGTGGAATATAGCCTATTTAAAGGGGGAAATTAGATCAACCTAGATCCATCTTAATTGCGGATCTACCTAAAGAGGAATCAAATCTCTTTTCACTCTAAAAGAGGTTTGCATCTCAAGATATTTGATCCTCTTAGTGTTTAGTAGATCCAAAGCTAAAATGGATCTAGGTTGCTTTTATTATAAAGAGTTATGAGTAGACAAATATCATTTAAGTTAAAAAAAAAATATGAGTTGAGAGGGTATTTTCTTTAAATGCAAAATTGGAGGTAAGTTTTATAATTTAATTATAAATAGTATTAATATAAACAATTTTACTAATGAAATGTAGATCATTTGGTTTGTGTAGGGTTTACTCCCTGGTCATAGGTTCAAACCTCATGGAGAGGGGTTAAGGATGAAATCTACTTTGGGGGAATTAAACTTCCCAAGGGGCAATCCTTGTATAATCCTGGTGATACCATCCCATTGTGTAATCCTGGTGATACCATCCCATTGTGGGAGCCTTGGTGATAAGCATCCCAGTGTGGGGGGCTCGCACAATCTTGGTGATAAGTAACTCATTGTGGGTGTATCAAATTTCTTCCATCCAATACAAGGGCTAGCCACAGCCTAATCACACAAAAAAGATATACATAATTTTATTATTACAAAAAATATTTATAAATTAATTATAATTATATATCTCATTTAAATTTATATTAAATAGTTTGGATATTTAACCATTACGTCCTCTCAATTAAGGATAGAAATGTTATACATTATGGTTAAGTTTAAGAAAAATGGAAAGAATGTAAGTTGTATATGTTGAAAAAAAAAGTTATATAGGTTAGTCTTTCTTTCATGGCATTTGCCTTAAATATTGCTTTATATACATCCATGTCGGAAAAGTAATCCCAAAAAGATAAGGAAACGTGAAGAATAAGTATACAACATTTTAAATCATGACTTGACTAAATCTACCAATATTTTTTTATGTTGTATCACAATAACCCACTTACTATTGCTTCATTTCATGCACACAATCAATAAGCCCAAATTACAAGAAGTAAGTAAAGCCAAAGTTAAGGTCAAGAAGAGAAAGCGTGTTGAAATTGCCAAGATAAGACCCTACCCAAAAAAGATTACAAATTATAGAATAAGAAGAATATGATTTTTTCATCGATTGGCCCAAGTGAACAAATGATTCAAGGAGAATCAATGTATCAACTACTTGAGAAGGTTTATCCACTAATTATCTTATGATTCCTCCATTATAGATGGGCGTTTCATTTCTACCACCCACTACGAATAATAAGAGATAGTAAGCTAATTGAAACTTATAAAGGATGAAAAGAAGAGGTAATAAAGTAATCCCCATTAAAAAGTTTGTAAAAGAAGAAGATAGTCTAAATATCAATTGTTATATCATTTTTGGGAATACAAAGTTGTATAGGAGAAATTTGTTGTAGCAATGAAAAGGAAATTAAGAGGTAAATCCTCAATTCACTAAGCAATAATTTATTAAGTTTTGTGTCAAATTAGGCTATGAAATAGGCTAAAGTGAAATTTGGGAAAAAATTTCTAAATACCTGGATTGTGTCTACAACAAGGCAAGTTGCAAATAAAACAGAGAAATCTAAGGACAACATGAAAGATGAGAATGAAGATAGTGTGGAAGAGAAGGTTCTTAAACGATATTTACTTTATTGAAGAGATGTAAGCTTGAAGAACGTGGTGTGGATTTTGTAGTTGAAGTTGACCAACCCTATGGATAATTTTCTTACTAGGGGATTATGATGCATGACCATCCCTAAAGAATTGGAAATCTTACACAACCAAAAATATCTATAGTCCAAGTTTCCATGCGTTGTTTTGACTATTGATTTGTTTTCCAATTTCGAGGCTTATTGCAAGTAGGAGTCATCTTTCTAAAGGTATGGACAGGCAAGATGGTGGGTAAAAGGAACAAAAGCATGAGGTTGGCATCCCTTCTTATGTTATTAGTCTTCAATAGTTTGACCAAATTCAAGCACCCCAATTTGAAGAGTAGTGGATCATGTATCAAATGTGTAATCATAGGGAAACACATGGCATATAGTTGGATGGTGGTAGTTAATATTGTACTTTTGGAGTACAATGACCATTGATGAATGGGTTTCAAATCAATGGTCTTGATTTCATTATAGGCTCTCAAGAGAGGGTTGGTAAAGTGTCAAGTTAGAGTCCTATGAGCCCTTGCACTGGGGGGCAAGTGACAATTTGGATGAATTTTGGGAGTCTTTCATTGAATATCAACTCTATCACTTTAAAATATGACTATTATTGGGTCTTGTGAGATAGATGATGGAGAATAATCCCGTGAGATTTAAAAAACACAAGGAAGACCTGTATCATTTGACCATGTCAATGAAGCATAAGCAATATTGGGATCCACTCGAATGTTTCGCATGAAGCATCGATGTCGTAAACCTTACAAGTGGTGATTGAAATGCCCATAATTTCCATTACAAGACAAATCAATCTATATACTTTAAGGAATTTCAATAGTTAGAAATTTCAATTGCGCCATTAAGTTAGTAGTTTCAAAAATATTGTGTAACTCTAACAATGTATTTGATCTATGGCTCCTTTATTATAAATCAAGAAAAATTGCAATCATTCTATCAAACTATAGGCCCATTCGTTAAATTATGGGAACATGCTAAACTATTATCGAAGGCATAGACCATGATGGAACATTGAGTGCGAGTTGTTGTATCACCAAAGCTAGGGGGAATAAAAATAAAATTATGTAAGCCATCATTGTAGACTAGCTTTAGGTCTTCATGGCACCCTTATATAGTCATGGTTGGTTAAGTACTTTTTCTTCCATGGCTAAGGTGTTTAACAGTCATTTAACTCACTTTTCATTGGTGTTAAGGTTAAAATATATTGTATCAAGTTGGCTCACTATTGAATATGACCAAGCATAGCAACATGTTCAATTGAAACACATCAAGCTAGGAAGACAACTAATCATTAAAAGATGGAAGGACATGCAAGTGTAATTGTTCTTTGGTGACTTCAAATCACATAAAATATTATCCATGAGTTATCCACTAATCCTTCTATTTGAGGCAATTGTTTAAGGTGTGTTGCATAGTTTGCAACTTAATGTGCTTGCTCGTAACTTGTACATTATCTAAAAAGGGGTATCTCTACTCATCCAAGTGTTCTAGTCAAACCTTCTATCAGCATTAGTTTTTAAAATGTGGCTAAATGTTCGATATGTGCAAGTAACATTCATTGTTATGACCATGTGAAATTTTTTATCTAATCCTTCCGAACATGTATTGAGCACATGTCTACTTGGGGTTGGAAACATTTTGATTTTACAATATGATTGGGATGGGTGATTTGAAGTGTATTTTTTTGTTTCTTGTAGTCTATTGGATATGGTTTTTTTATCAACCTAAAGTTAATGAACTTATTTCTCTAAGTCTTTGAGTTTCATGTATATATTTTGTCCCTTTATTTGAGATACATTATAATATACCACCATATTCACGACTTTAGCACCCTTGTGTATTAAGTCTTGCTCCACATCATTGAATTTACTACAAATACTTTATATTCATTCAAAAAATATTAATCTTTTCAAGTGATGGCATAGTTTTTGTAAGAAGAAGAGGATTATTCTCCCTGAGAAGAGTATCTCTTCTTTAATATTCTTCCCCATTATCACATATTCTTTTAGCCATCACATTATTCGAACAAAACAATGATATATCCTAACCTATATTAGCCATTGTTTTTTCCAAATTACACAATGCACCAAAGGAATTGCCCATCTCAATAGTTTTTGTTTCTTCTATGCCATCACATTGTTTGGCAACTCTGAATCCTTGCAAGTACTTTCTAGAATGAAGATTTCAGGTGCAATATAAGACTAATCTTCTATGAAATGTGCAATCGAGGTATTGAGAATTGAAGTTGTCTATATAATTGGAAACATTGTTTCTCCATTTTTATTTGGGCTACAAGCATAAAGTTGATGTTAATTGTCTTTATTTGTTATCTCCTCTTCAATTTTCTTTCCCATTGTCACATTTTCTTCTTATAACTCCTCACATTTATATAACAAAATAATGTTGTATTCTAACCTAAATCAACAATTGTTCTTTCCAAATTACACAATGCGCCAAAGGAATTTCCAATTTCATTATCTTTTGTTTCTTTTATGCCATCATTGTTGTTTGGAACTATAAATCCTAGAAAATACTTTTTAGAGTGAAGACTTAAGCTACAATGTAAGAAGAAGAAGCTTGTATCAAATGTGCAATGGAAATATTGAGGATTGAATTTGTCTATATCCTTGGAAGCATTGTTTCTGCATTTTTGTTTGGGTTACAAGCATAGAGTTTATGTGAATTGTCCCTATTTATTATTGTTGATCGATTGAGGTACTACACGTTATTTCACTGATTTTGGACCAACATTAGATGATAATGGTGGGGAATATTATTAAGAGTGGATTTGTCATTCTATCGAATACTTGTTTGAATGGAGGGTGAAACATTGAGAAAACTTCATTCATTTGAGTAGGAAAATGTTATAGATTTGAAGAAAGCATAAGTGCAACATTGTCCCTTTGTAGGTCAATGTTGACTAGGTATAGGTCAAGGGGGGGAATGCATATTTATAAGGATAATCTTCCTATTAATTTAGGAGTACTCTTAGGCAAATGGTGTGGATCAAGGATATATAAAAACTTTAACATGGTGGGACTTTTAATGAATTGGTCTTTGATTGCTTAGTGAAGTATTTTATAGGAGGTAAGAAGCATGAGGGAGAGTCATATATGTGTCTTTAATGTGAGTGATGGAGACAACAATATGAGAGGGTTCAAATGAGGGGATGTTTAATAGGATCTTGTGGTGTTGATAGATATGATGGATTTAGACAAGGAGGTTGTGAGGTTGTGTTTTTAGAGAGTGTGGACTCTAAATGTGTTTCCATGGGGTTGTTTTCTCAGTCGCTAAAGTAGGTTAATTTTATTAGTTATCTTTGATGATTGTTATAGGTTTTTATTGAGACATTGGATTGGTGGAGGAAGACATGGAGAAGTGACAACCAATGTCACCCCATGTGTGTAGAGAGGTAGAATGTTTGAAATATTCCTAGTGTGTTCACCTCTTTTCTTTATAGTGGAGAGGATGACACCTAAGATGTAAGATCTATCAAATTGTATGGCTATCAAGAGTGTGGTGATTGGAGTGAGAGAAGGAAATAGGATGTTGGAGCCAAATTTTGACTAGCATGGTTACATAGATTAACAATATCAAATGTGTTGATATAAAAACATAACTTCTACTCCAAATGTTTTAAATGTGTTCTTCATTCAAAATTTACAACAATATACATCCACTTATCGAATTTATGGATGTTAGAATGCTCTTGTGCCTCTATTTCAAACTCTAGAGAACAGTAAGCCCCCTAAGAATTGCAAATTTGATATCATGTTGAGTCTTCTCTTTTACACATTACTTCTATGATTATCTCACTTTTCTGCCACTTCCAATACCTCTATAAGATAGTTCTTATTTCATGGTTAGTGACATAGCCATGGTGTCAGATTAGTTCAATGGTAGGGTGACATGATTTTTTTTATGTGAAATTTCCTTGAATTGCAACTATTGGAATTTACTCTTCTAACTGGTTAGCATTTTATTAATTTTCTGATTAATACTGAATAAATCACACTACGATTCTTCACAAATAAATTTAGTAGAAGATAAACAAATTTGTAGCACTGAGAAAATAGATGCACACACATAATAAAATTGACACAATCATTTTTGGAAAAAAAAGTTCCCAGAAAAACCCTGAAGGGAAAACCGATGTAGCAGATGAGGGTTTATTTTATTATTATGCAGCAACAAAATATGAGTACAAAAATATAGATGCCAAACTAGTAATCCTCGGAGGTAATTTGGCTACAATATTTGTGAGACAAATTGCCTCACTCCACAACTGGTTCAACTCCCAAATCTAGCCCAACTGGGCTACTCGAGATGCCTTTGCATCAGCGTCTACGCAATGTTTGTGCATACTCACACTGCCTGTGGAACTGCTCATAATTTGTCGTTATGCATGACTCTGCCTCTGGAAATAACGTATTTGGCCTCTTGGAAATTTTCCTGGACTCTAGCCCTTGAATTGTTCTCCTCTATGGCTGAATCGAGCTAGCCCTTTGAAGCTTCTGCATAGCCTCACTGAGAAAATAATGTGGCCTCCCTTCTGTTGACTCTCCAGCACTAGAACTCCACCAGAGCTCTGTTGTTGCTCCCTCAATCACTGTTTCTCTGGCTCGAGCTCTTCTTCCTTATGGAATCACTACACTAGATAACTCGATCTGCTAAGGAACTCACTCTCCCTCTTACTCAACGTGTCTATCTCCATCCCCATCGATCTGCGCTTATAATCTCTCATTGGATCACCAACAACCATGATTATATCATTATTAACGACTAAGCTAATCTTAGACTCAATTTGAGCGAGTCTATAGAGATTTCTCGGTATTTTTCAGTTAATTGTTGTTAGCTAATCAATTTTCCTAAGTTAGAGTTAGGCATTTTTTAATTATTGATCAATTAACTTAATTGCGTGGTCTCTAGGTGTTTTCTCACGAAACATTTTATGCGTTTTGGAGATCTTGAGGTCTTTAGCCTATCCAACACATTTTAAGACTAGAACACCTATCCAATGCTACCAAAAACTAACATTTTATGGACAAAGGATCAAAACATGGTTACATTTTTTTCACCTCTAATTCTCATGGTATTTTCATGGGTGAAGTGAGTTTGGTATGAAACTTTATAGTGAAATTCAAACTATCAAATAAATGAATCTTTCCAAATAGCACACATCCTAGTTTCTCATCCTATTTGAAATTTGCTAATCACCAATACCCAAGTCTATCTAGCTTAAAATGTCACTTCAAAATGGATTGTAAGTGGAACATTTTTAAGTGTGGTTGTGGAGTGGAAATTGTCCACATTGATGTAGAAAATTGAGTATCCATAAATTTTACGTTAGAAAACTACTTAGTCATCATTACTCTTCTACATATAATGATGATGATTATTAATGTCCACTAATACCAACATTGATTTATGTGAACTTTAATAAAAGATAAGGAATTACTTGTTTGCTTGACAATTTTACTTATCTACTTAATAAGAATTAAGGAAAAAAATATTACATAAATATATTTTATATGTTTAATACCTTCTCTTCTTATATGTTTTTCCCAAAAGGAATAAAAATGTGTGTTCATATGTAAAATATACATGTTTTGACACTAAAAAGGGCTTTCCGAGCCAAAAATAGATTAGATAAGTAACACTTAACAATTCTTATTCACTATGAATCGAAAAAACTGATATACACCTACCAACTTATTTAATGACATATTCCACCATCTCCAATGGATATTATAGGAGTCCTCGTATTCATTTCATGTTATTGAGATTCTTTTAGGACAAAAACGAAAAAGGAAAAGGTATTTATATTATCATATCCATAGATTATGTCACCTCACCATTAATGGATTGCCACATATTGGAAGTGCTCATTGGCAGTTAAAGGGCTTCTTTAGATAATATATTAGCTTGTTTATTTAATTCTCTATAATTGTGTTTGAAGGAAAACTATTCAAAATGTTGAAGGGATTCCTAATTAATCTACAAGAGAATGCCCAAGCAAATTTTTTTCATCGATATCTCTTTATTTTCCCATTTCATGACTATCTTGGGATCACCAAAGACCTAAAGCTTCTTTAAACCTTCGTCTTTCACCACTTGAAGGTCCAAAGCCTAGAAATTCAGCCTTATTGTTTTGTTCCCCAACTATGGGAATATTGAACATGTATGTAATGATTATGTGTTGGGAAAAACACCACTCCAATTCCACAATTAGGGGGGTCGTATTAGCAAGCCCCATAAAAAAACCCTAAGGGATGCAAGCTTTAAGAGTAGGCATGACTAGAAATATGATTTTTTTATCTATTTCTTTAACCCATAGTCTCTAGTCATTCTCAAAATAGAAGCAACAGTGACCTCCAACGAGATGTCAAAAATCCTGAAGAGGCAAGAGTTTATATTCCACCAACCAAAATACATGAAATACCTTCTAAAACTAAAATAGTCTTATAAAAAATCTAAGACTGAGGACTTCTGGTAATGATTCCTTGTCATAACAAGCTCTTTGTTTAAGGTCTTGGTATTTTAAAGAGAAAACCTGTAGTATATGAGCATCTAACAAAGAGGTGCATTGCAAATGATTCCTTGGATTTACATAAAGGACAACATCTATGACCAAACCAATTGTGCTTTTAGCAATTTTCCCACAAAAATAGTTTGTTGTTTAAGGCTAACCATAAATATATCTTTCTTTTGAGAGGGGCATGAATCTTCCACAAACAAATCCACTTCCATTAAATGTCAACCATAAATAGTTCTTCACACCAAGTTTTATAACCTAGCTTCACTGTGTAATTAATCAGATTCTTTGACCATGCTAATGAATCCTCACCATCCTCATAAATTCTCACAAAGTTTGAATCAAGATGATCCATATATGTATTCCATTCCTCTACAAGGCTACCTGTGATACCTACCATCTAAGAGGATTTCCATCTAGCTCTTCCTAAAATCTAGGGAGACTAAGCCTTTGCATCCATCAGGACAAAGGATCCAGCTTCATTTAAAACCCTAACTAGTTCCTCTGACAACCTAAAGTGACTCTCTGCACCAAACCAAGGATCCTCGCCAATTTTGACATGTTCCATTACCATCTTTCCAAGCGACCTAATTTCCAACAAGAGGGAAAGAATACACGAGGGCCTTCCACACAATTGAACCTTTAACAGACGTGGATGGGTATCTAACCAATCAATAATAGAGGGGTGGAAAATACTTGGACTTCATCACTCAAACCCATAATGCATCGTTTTGGGTGAGTCTCCATAAACTTTTGGTCACCAATAGTTTGGTGAAGAGAAAGATGTTTTTGATACCCCGTCCACCCAATGACTTTGGGGATGTTACATTTCTCCAATTTGATAGAGGAATTCCCCAATACTTTGAGCCTCCCCAAAAAAGATGAAATCTACCCTGCTTGAACTTAGAGGATGATTTAGGAACCACAACTATGGAGATCCAATATACTAGAATACCTTCTAGGAATACTTTAGAAGCATCAATTTTCCTCCTCTAGATAAGCATCTATTTACCCATAATGACAATTTTGATTCCACCACCTTTAATATTCATGTCCATTATGATACCTTGTAACCATTTGGCTTTAGAAAAAACCCCAAATATTTCAAACCTTCCACCAAATGCTTCAACAATGAAAGGGAAGAAGCCTTCAAACCTAAAAGGAAAAGGGATCAACATTCCCACATTCAAAACACATCACATGTCCTTATTAACATCCATTCTAGTAGTGGTGTAGAAACAATCCAATGCATATTTGATTGCTCTTATATCTTCTAACATACCATTGGTAAAATAGAGAACATTGTCAACAAAAACAAATATGTGTGATTACCTCACTAGGAGAGGCCAAAAAACCTAATAGAGAACCATTTCACTTTGCACAATGATTTTTTTTTCTTTCTGGAAATATTTGGGCAGATAAACCCTAAGGGATCACATCCAGCGGGCTTATTAGTAAAGCGTAAACCTAAAGGCGTCAAGGAGAATTGTGTTAGAAAAACTAGAAAGAAAAGAAAGAATTGAATTAACCAGCAGCTCACAAGTGAGCAAGCTGCACCTGGACACTGCACAAACTGGAGCATACATTCTCATATTCAATTAATCAAAGATGAGACAATAAATATATCTCAAAAGAATGGGGAGGTGAGAACAAACTCCTACAACCTAGGAACTAATCCTAACTTAAGGAGTTATGTTACAACCATGTAACCATTTCTCCATTAATACAATATAATATTAATTATTTTCAACTCTCCCCCTTAACGGAGAAAGGATTATCATGAAGTCCTAACATCCCCCTAAACAATTCAAACTTCACTTTCCCAAGAGGCTTTGTAAAAATATCAACTATATTGTCACATGTTTTATAGTATTCAATAAAAAATTCTTTTGATTGGACCTTTTCTCTTACAAAGTGAAACTGAGTATCTATGTGTTTCGTGTTCTTATGAAACACTGGATTGTTCACCAACTTAATGGAACTCTGGTTGTCACAATTGATGATGGTTGCTTCTTTCTGATATTCTCCTACATCATGGAGAAGCCTCCTCAACTAGATAGCTTCACATGTTGTTGTGCATAATGCTTGGTACTCGACTTCAGCTGAAGATAAAGACACAATGCTCTGATTTTTATTGCTCCATGCTATGACCCAAAATCCAACGCTTAATGAATAACCTGTGATAGATCGTCGATCATCTAGGTTATCTGCCCAATCAGAGTTGAAAAACCTACTAAAGTAACATCAGATGTATTAGTGTATAAAATACCATAATCACAAGTACCATGAAGATACCTCAGTACACTCTTTGTTTCGACCCAATGACTTTCAAGAGGTTTAGACATAAACTGGCTCAACACACTAACATAGTATGCTAAGTCTGGTCTAGTTGTAATCAGATATATCAGACTACCAACTAGTTTCCTGTACAGAGTGACATCCACCTACTTAGAGCCATCGTCTTTGCACAATTTCAAGTTCTGCTGCAAAGGCACTGATGTTGTCTTACACTGTTCCATTTTGAACTTTTTGAGCAACCCTCTGACATACTTCCCTTGAGTAAGGAAAGTCTGCCCAGAGTCTCTCCACACATCCAGACCTAGATAGTGATGTAAACTTTCGATGTCTTTCATCTCAAAAACCTATGACATCTGCAATTTGATTTCTTTGATTAATGCCTCTGCATTTCCTGTTATAATCATGTCATCCACTTACAAGGAAATCAAAATTATTTTCCCATGTTCATCATACATGGTATATAGATTTGGGTCATTCTTACTCTTGTGAAAACCACGTTGTAAGAAAAATGAATCAATCTTCTCGTACCAAGACATGGGTGCATGTTTTAAGCCATAAAGGGCCTTTTTCAATCTACAAACTAAATGTTCTTGCCCTTGTTTAACAAACCCTTTAGGCTGCATTAAATAAACCTCTTCCTTTATATCGCCATTTAGAAATGCAGACTTAAAATCTAACTGGTGTAGCTTCCACTGATGTTTTGTAGCTACAACAATTAACATTCTAATAGTATTCAGTTTGGCTACAAAAGAAAAAGTTTCTTCATAGTCAATTCCTCTTTCTGTGAATAAACCTTTGCTACCAGTCTAGCTTTAAACTTTTCTATACTCCCACCTGCATTAAAGTTAGGTTTATAAAGCCACTTGCAACCTGTGGGTATTTTTCCTTTAGGCAATTCAACTAGTTCCCAAGTATTATTTCTGATTATAGATTCAAATTCTTCATTCATTGCGACCCTCCACTCATGAGATTAACTAGCTTCTTTATAATTTGTGGGTTCTATAACATTTAAAATGTTCGACATTAAAGCATAGTCTTTCAATCTGGCTAGCAGTTGAGTCTACCTACCTAATCTTCTTGGTAAGGGACTCACCTCAAATCTGTCTGCTTCAGACCTTAGCGGGCTTGACTTACTGATTACATCACCTGCCTCTTCCTCTTTTTGTTGTTGTTGTTGATTGTCCTCACTACTTTCTTCCATCAACAATGGTATGTGCCACTCTTCAAGGTTGTTCTCCTTATTTCCTTCCTCGGTCTGTTCATGAAATAACACATCTCAACTCGCAAAAATTTTATGAGTCAAAGGATTAAACAACTTATAAGTTAAACAAAGTCTTTTGGTAGAAATCACATGAGAGAATTTTTTGGCTAACGCATTTCGAACCAACAAGTGTGGTTCATCATCTAGTTCTGATGATGAACGACACTTGTTGGTTCGAAACGCGTCGGCCAAAAAATTCTCTCATGTGATTTCTACTGAAAGACTTTGTTTAATTCATTATGGATCACAGAAGCTTGAATACAAAAACTTATAAGCTTTAAACTTAGTGCAGTATCCTACAGAGATACATTTCGTGGCCTTAGGATCTAACTTCTTCCTATCATCCTTAGGAATATGGGCGAAGGTTTTTGACCCAAAACCCTTAAATGATTCACTGCATGCTTATATCCATAAAGTGCTTCAAAAAGAGTTCTAAAGTTGAGACTTTTAGTTGGACTCCTATTTTTCAAGTAAACTACAACGTTAATGGTTTCAGCCCAAAAACCATTAGACAGACCCTTACCTTGAAGCATACTTCGTGCACACTCCACAAGGGTTTTGTTCTTGCATTTTGCAACTCCATTCTACCACAGAGTGTGAGGTAATGTGAACTGTTGTGGACTCCTATTTTTCAAGTAAACTGCAGTGTTAATGGTTTCGGCCCAAAAACCATTAGATAGACCAAAGGCTTTTGACCCAAAACCCATAAATGATTCACTGCATGCTTAGATCCATAAAGTGCTTCAAAAGGAGTTTTAAAGTTGAGACTTTTAGTTGGACTCCTATTTTTCAAGTAAACTGCAGCGTCAATGGTTTCAACCCAAAAACCATTAGATATACCCTTACCTTGAAGCATACTTCGTGCACACTCCGCAAGGGTTCTATTCTTGTGTTTTGCAACTTCATTTTACCGCTGAGTGTCAGGCATTGTGAACTGTTGTGGAGTCCTATTTTTCAAGTAAATTGCAGCGTTAATGGTTTCAGCCCAAAAACCATTAGATAAACCAAAGGTTTTTGACCCAAAACCCTTAAATGATTCATTGCATGCTTATATCCATAAAGTGCTTCAAAAGGAATTTTAAAGTTGAGACTTTTAGTAGGACTCCTATTTTTCAAGTAAACTATAGCGTTAATGGTTTCAATCCAAAAACCATTAGATAGACCCTTACTTTGAAGCATACTTCGTGCACACTCCACAAGGATTCTGTTCTTGTGTTCTCCAACTCCATTTTGCTGCAGAGTGTGAGGTACTGTGAATTGTTGAATAATCTCACGATTCCTACAAAATTTCATGAACTCTCCCAATTTGTATTCTCCCCCTTGATGAGAGCGGAGAAACATAATGAATTTCCCTGTCCATTTTTCCACCATATTCTTGAATTCATTAAAGCATTGAAATGTTTGGCTCTTCTTTCTAATAAAATAAACCCAAGAGAATCTAGTGCAATCATCAGTAAATAGTAGAAAATAATATGCACCACCTAGCGACCTAGTGTGCATAGGTCCGCATATATCTGTATGCACAAGCTCTAGAATATCTCTTTTCTTCCTATCAGCATTCAAAGGAAACTCTTCTTTATGTATTTTCCCTAATGCACATCCATCACAATCTAAATGAACATTCTAAAAAGCAAGTAGTCCATCAACCATACCTTTTCTTTTCAGCAGCATGAGATCTTGTAGGTTAAGATCATTGAATCTTTGATGCCAAAGATTCTCGACAGTCAGTCCTGTTGAAGCTAGAGCTTTGTGTGGCATGCTCTTGACATTCAACCTATACGAGCCTCCCACATGTATTCCCACATACACTGTGTCCTTTATGACACAGTATGATCTGAAGAATTCGACTTTCAGGGCTTGATATGCGATCATTGAAACAGAGATCAAGTTCTTATTGATCTCGGGTACATACATCACAATTTTATCTGATATTACCATCGAGCAACATCACCGAAATATCACCGTACCCCTTGATCTGATAACCTCTGTCATCACCTAGATATATGTTAGCTCCACAAGTAGTGATCTGATAATGAGATCTAAGACAACAATAAGGTAGTACAGACTTATGTGCATGGATTTGTCTATGACATTTTAAGCAATGGATCGATAAGATTGCGAAATGCACAGATAACGAAGCAGTAAACAAAACATAATAGATAACACATAACACAACAAATTTAATGAGGAGTTCACCCAATACTCCTGGGGTACATCTCCTAGTCCAGCCTTCAGTGGTGGCCTCTCTATTATGTCTTCAACAGAGTTTTTTTTTACAATAATGAGCTCAATTTGAGCATCACACACAACATAATGCAATAGCAGAGCTTACTTGAACCTCTCAAGTTTTCTATGAGTACACAGACTCCCTCAATGCTCTTTGTCTTTGTCCTAACTCTGTCTCAGCATTTTCCTGCAACACTGCCTCCTTTGTTGCGCTCTCTGTCTGTGGCTTTAAAGCCAACGTTGCCTGTTCGCTTTAGGTTTCTGTCTCTCGGTCTCCCAGCCTTTGCACGCTTTGAATCCCTCTACTAGCGTTATACAATCATTGCTTAACGCATGGAGAGGAGTTGGCCACCCATTCTGTAATGCCAGAGTGCCTCAGGCTTCTGAAACCCCTGAAATGACCGCGCTCTGTTTTTACAATGAAAATGTATTTTCACAGAGAAATTCCTTCAAGCCTCAATATCTCGAACTTTAAAAGCACTTAAACATGATTCATTCCTCTATCGGGTTCGCCCATAAGTCGTTATCACATATCGGGAGGGCCCGTCCCTTTGCATTTCGAAAATATATTGCCACTGTGACAATGCATTAAAATGGCTTTCCTCCGAACTTGAAATTATATAGAATAGCCTTAAGGCACCCTTTCGGGTCCAGCTTATCGCATCGACATTTTCCCCCTTCGCATTTCGTTTAACAAACAAAATTGGGACAATACAAATGGTGTTTATCAGATCTCAAGATCCATATAATATGGCCTATAATATTATCGGGTCCAGTCCATCGAATCACATATATGCATATGTACATATAACCCCTGCTCCTTTGCATTTGCCGACTGCAATTTGGCGATGCAACGTGGGTCGTCAATCTGCGTGCTTGATCGATGGTCCTCGTTGACCCCGCCAGTCGCTATCGCATCTCCTTCGATCGTCGTTGTAACTCTTAAGTGGGTTCTATCGATAAGCGCCGATAGCGATCCCTTGATCGGATCTGGACCATTGATCGGCCAAATCCAACAGCAACTGTGTATTTCACTGTTCCGCCTCCGATAGCTCCATTTTCTCTGTTTTCACGGATTTTGGGCCTCTTGATAGTGTTTCTCCTCCGTGCTAAGGGGGTTCCTCTTGCGATAACTTTGATCTTTTTTAAAAGATTTTGATCTTTTGCACGATTTTTAAAGAGTTTATGAAGACTTAGAGAGCATTCTCGGATCCATTTGCATCACGCCTTCTCATTGAAAAAGACTTTTGGACCACCAAAAGTTGGTTTTCAAGCATCGCTTAAGTCAGGATATAGATGCCTCACTTGCCCAATCTCTATCCATTTTGCACTGCTGGGTTTTAAACCTTTGAGTCCAATTCTAAGGTACTCCACGTCCCCTCTGCGAGTAGTCTTCACCTTCCTGTCTAGAACTGTATCTTCTTGCAGCTCATTGAGGTATTCATGTAATAGATCATCAATGGAAGGCAATTGACTTTGCTCTTCAGGATCTTCAATTAAAGAAGGTTCAAACAATCTTAAATTTTCTACATTTACTACTAAATAGATGTGCATGTATGCTGGCAGATCAAGGCAGAAAGCATTCTCGCCAATTTTCTCAAGTACCTTAAAAGGCCCATACCTTATTGGCTTCAGCGTCTTTCCTTCACCTTGCATTTTGTCCTTGCTAATATACAGCGAGACTTGATTGCCAACTTGAAAGTTGTGCTCCACCCGGTGTTTATCATGCCTTGCCTTGTATTTGGCTTAGCTCCTTTCCAGTTGTTCCTGCACTGCCTGGTGAATTTCTAGGATTTGTTCAGTGAATCTGGTTGCTTTGTCCACATCACTGTGTCTAACAACTACTATGTCTTTTCAAAGACAAAATCCAAGAGAGACCTTGGTATGAAACCAAAACAGGTCTCAAAAGGAGATCTCTGTGTAGAAGAATGTTTAGCACGGTTGTAAGCATGTTGCACATAACATAAGTGTTCATCCCAAAGCTTGGAATGCTTGTTGCAATAACCCCCGAGCAACTGGATCACTGCCTGTTGACTAATGGTAGAAGTGTCCTTAGACACGTAATTTTATTAATCAGAAAAAAATTATTACAAAAATTTACACCTGAACAACCAAACACTCTTGCAATGAGTTATTTATAAGCTCCATGTCCTAACTACCTTTAATTATGGATCACTTATTAAATAACAAGTGTCAATTTATAATAAATGCTATTCAAAACAATTAGCTAACAAATCTCATAAAATAGAACCTAAGATACGACACTTTTGGAGAGTCATATCTTGTTACAACAATATACTAATTCTAAATGTCTCAATTAAATAATTAAACATTCTAAAATAATAATTATTAATTTAATATCTTAAATTAATAATTATTTTATTCTAATTTTATAACCTATGATAAGATTGTATTTTTTGATCATCTAACATTCCCCCCCTATGATCCAAAGATACATTACAACAGATACCAAGTTCATCCCTGAACTTAGTAAATTTTATTCTGCCAAGTGGTTTCGTGAAAATGTCAGAGATCTGATCTTCGGAAGGACAATAAACTGGTTTGAGGACATCTTTGGCAATGAGAGATCTGATATGATGATACTTGGTGTCCACATGCTTTGTATTTGAATGAAAAACTGGGTTCTTGGCAAGTTTGATCACTGACTAGTTGTCAATGAATAATGATGTAGCTTCTGCCTGAGAAATGCGCAAGTCCTGCAAAATTCTGCGCAACTAAACAATTTCACACGCTGCTTCCCATGCTGAAATGTACTCTACTACTACTGAAGAAGTGGCCACTGTAGCTTGTTTCTTACAACTCCAAGATATTGTTGCTGACCCCATGTTCATTAAATAACCTGATGTTGATGCTCGATCATCAATACTTCCAGCAAAGTCGGCATCGGAATATCCACCAAGTACAAAGTTTTTAGTCTTTGTGTAAAGAAGACCAAAATCTTTTGTTCCTTGGATATATCGAAGAACTCTTTTGGTTGCATTCTAGTGGCTTTCTCGTGGTTCCTGCATAAAACGTGAAAGAATATTGACTGCATAAGATAGATCAGGGTGAGTATTTGTCAAATAAATCAAGTTGCCAATCAACTGTTTGTAAGTAGTACTGTCCACCTTTTCCCCCCTTCAAATTTTGAAAGTTTCAAGTTTTGCTCCATAGGGGTGAGAACGGGCTTGCAATCCTGCATGCCAAATCGCTAAAGAACCTCTGTTGCATATTTACTCTGAGAAATGAAAATATGATGTGGACGTTGGAAGACTTCAACTCCAAGATAGTAGTGAAGTAATCCCAAATCTATCATCTTAAATCCTGCATGTAACTCTTTTTTCATCTGCGCAATATGATCATCATGGTTGCCAGTAATGATCAAATCATCTACATACATAACAAAAATTACCAAATATTTTCCCTGTTGTCACACATACAAAGTATCATCAAATTCACTTCATTGAAAACCAACTTTCTTAAATTATTCATCCATCTTTGCATACCAAGCTCGGGGAACTTGTTTTAATCCATATAAAGCCTTGATCAATTTGCAGACTTTATGTTCTTGCCCTTCAATTTCAAAACCTAGTGGTTGTGCCATATACACTCTCCCTGTAAATCCTCGTTGAGAAAAGCACCTTTCACATCCATTTGATGAATTTTCCATCTTTTCTGAGCGGCCACGGATGGTGTTCCATTTAGCTGTAGGAGCAAAATTTTCCTCATAATCAATGCCTTCCTGCTACGCAAAACCTTTTGCGACAAGTCGTGCTTTAGACTTTTCAAGTTTTCCCTTTTGATTATACTTAATTCTGTAAACCCATTTGCATCCTATGGGTTTAACATTTGATGGACAACCAACAAGTTTCCAAGTGTTGTTATCAATTACTGCTTACTATTCTTCAACCATAGCCTGTTGTCATTCTTTATGTTTCACTACTTCTTTGTATGTGGAAGGTTCAGTAAAATCATTTGCTATCAAGGCAAAATTGCCTTCACTTCTATGTGCCCGTCTGGTCCCTGCTTTATTCTGCTCATCAATCTTTACATCTTTCAAAAGTTGCACTGCCCATTTTGGTAGTTGGTGCTCACTTGTTTGCGATTATGAAAAGTCTCCATCATTGTAAAGAGGATTAATATAAATTGATGTTCTTCATTCAGTTGAAGAGTCTAGAGAATCACTGTCAAAAGAACTGCTGCTGCTTGGAGATGCGGATGAACTGCTAGAAGACCCAGATAATGTTGTTGATGTAGATGGACTGGATGACTCATCTTCAGAGGAAGGAAAATCAAGTTCATACCAATTTGGTTGACTTTGCATTTTTCCATTTCTTTTACTTCCCTTGGTTTCTAACTTGTGAAGAAGATTTTCAATTTCTTCAGCACTCTTACTCTCAGTTTCATAAAAAATGGCATCCCTACTCACAATGAATTTCCACTGGTTAATACCCTTTCTTCTCATCAGAATAGCCAATCATTATGCATTTTAAACTTCTTGAGTCAAGCTTAGTTCGTTTTTCTTTCATAACTAAGGCATAACATATTGATCCAAAAACTCTAAGATGTTTAACTCGAGGTTTGAAACCAAACCAAGCTTCATAAGGTGTGATTCCGTCTAAAGAAGTAGTTGGAGATCTATTTCTTAAGTAGACAGTTATTCTGCCCAATATGTTGGACTTAACCTCTTGAAAGTTAACATGGATCTCGCCATTCCTAACAAGGTTTGATTAATTCTTTCAGCTACTCCATTTTGCTGTGGAGTGTAAACATTAGTACAATGTCGTCTTATGCCATTTCACTGCAATAAGTTTTGAATTCATTTGAAGTGAATTCTCCCCCATTATCTGTCCTGAGAGTACCTATCTTTTCTTTGACTTCATTTTCAACAAGTTGGTGAAAAATTTTAAACTTATCAAATGCTTTTGACTTGTTCTTCAAGAAGTAAACCCAAGTCATTCTGCTGAAATCATCAATAAATAGTAAGAAATATTTGCAACCACCAAAGGAAGTTTATAGTGGTCCACAAACATCACTGTGAACTAGTTGGAAAACTTTCTCAACTTTGTTTGTCATAAATGCAAGCTTCACATTTTGCATTTTCCCTTTCAAAAGTGGGAAGTCCTTTAACCATTCATTGTTTCTGCAATTGAGAAAAACTCTCAAAATTTAAATGTCCATATCTTACATGCCATAGTCTTACAGGTGAAATCCCTGTAGTCATTGCCCCTGCAAAATCAGAATGCCTTGGAATAACTGTCCCTTTCATCCATAACAATTTTCCATCATAACCTGTCATGACAGTTTTCAAGCTCTATTTGACTGAATTAATCTTGACTAAACCATCTTCCACAATCCCCTGATGTCCTGCTTGTCGAATCGTGATTAAAGCGAGCAAATTTGTCTTAAAATTTGGTACATACCATACATTGGAAATCATTTTTTCTCCAATGTCAGGGAGAAAAACTTTAATTACTCTTTTTCCATAAGGAGTATGTTTTATATCATCAGCGAGAAAAATGGAATTAAGTTGGCAATCTTGAAAATTCCAAAAACAATCACGTCGACAAGTCATGTGTTGAGTTGCCCTTGAATCCATAATCCAGGCATCTTCATAATCACTTCTAAGATGGGATGAAAGTTGTGATGCTGGTGAGGAAGTAAAAACATATTCTGAGTTATCATCATCTTGATCATTTGCAAATTGCGCTGAGTGCTGCTGAAACTTGGGAATTTTATTAAGAGATGTTCGACAATTTTCAGCATAATGGCCAACTTTGTTACATCTTCGACACACAATTTGACTTAAGTCTCTTCCTCTTCCTGAAGATTGTCCTCTGCCTTTGCTTTGACTTCTATGTTGAGATTATCCTCTACCTTGATTATTATTTCCTTGTCCTTGAAAATTGCCTCTTCCTTGGTTGTTTCATCTACCTTGAAAATTACTCCTTCCTAAATTGTTGTCTCTATTAAAGTTGTTTCCTCTGCTTTGGCTTCGACCTCGACTTTGTACATTATGTGCTGCTTGATTCTGATTCCCTCTACCTCTGCCTCGAGAACTGTCTGCCGATGATTTACTAGTGCTGGCCTCTGTGAAAAAAACATCTTCACCAATTTTCTTCTTCTTCCCAAAGGTTTTATCATGTTGGGTCAAGATTTCACAGAGCTCATCAAACTTTAGTTTCTCTAATTTCCCAATTAATTGTAGAGTCTCCAAAAAATGCGTGTAGGAAAAAGGAAGTCCAGCAATTACAATTGTTACCATAAAACTATCATCTATTGCTGGAAAACTAACATTAATGATTTCCTGCCTAATATTCTTAAGTCTTGAGATATATTCAAGGACATCACCTCCTTCAGTGAATTTTTGTTGCAATAGTTTTAATTGTAGATCAACTTTCTTTGATTCAGGCTGAGTATCAAAGAGGTCTTTAAAAGTTTTCAAAGCAGACCATGCATCTGTAGTATTTTCTATATAAACATACATCTCACCATTCACAGAAGATTTAATAGGCGCTAAGGCTTTGGCATTCTTAACTTCCCATTTTGCTAGTGCAACCGCATCTGTGGATTTATTTGGCTTAATATCTCCATCACATATACTCTGCTATAATTCATTGTAAATGAGAGTGCTTTCAATGAGACGGTGCTATGTTTTATAAGATTTTGTGCCTTCAAGTTTGTCAAAATCAGAAAACAAATTAATCAACTTAGACATTGTAGCATTGAAGCTTTGCACCAAGGATCAGAACAAAAATGTCAAGATGGAAAACACAACACACCACGCAAGAAACACGATCTATCGGGGCTTGGCCTTGACCTTTGTATAGTCGTTGAAACAAGAGAAAAATCACTAAACTTTGCACTTGGCTCTAGTCAATTTCTCAAAATTACAAGGTAACTTTCAAAATTTGGCTTTTACAATGATACTCTTGCAAAACTTGGTAACAAAAAAAGTTATCGCCCCTCAAAGTAAAATTACTTTAAGTTACAATGTGATGATCTCAATTGAAAAATAAAAAAGAACTTCTTGAAAAAAATTACCCAACACACCTTATTTCTCAAAAAAAAAACATTATTTCAAATAATAGTAAATTCGTTCTCTCCAATTTACAAATTACAAACAAGGGAAAAATCCTTATCACTCCATTAAAACTTTATGAAAGTCTTTAAAACCTGCGTTAAAAAAAAAGGATGAATTGCAAGTGTGAGACTGGCAATGTGGAGTCCGATTTATTCTTGTTCAAACGATAATTTCATTCGCCGCATTCATCAACTTATAATTCTTTGCTACGCACCAAAAACCCCAGATTTGACTGCAGTCATGTATGAGTAAATATATCAAGATTACCATGAATAATATCAGATTATCATCAAATCCATCTTCTTAGGCCTCCATCTTCTTAGGCCTTCTAACCCACCAATTGGGATCAATTTTTTTCAAGCCCTTTTCAATTATTCTGCTACTGATGCAGATAATTAGATTGGAACTCCGCCCACCGTGAATGTTATTGGCAATTTCTGGTACAACTAGTGCATTAAACCATAGGTGGTTGTGAGCAAATGGGTGGATCCGTTGACAGTGGAGACCTGCAGAAGCAGGGAAAAAATTGCAGCCACTGACGCCTGTGATACTTATAGAAAATTCCAAATTTATTAGTAAATCAGATTCTGAGTCATTAGCTTTATCTTTTATAGCCTAATCCGTGAACAGTTGTTGACTGGATGTTTGGTCCGATTGCCCAATTTCCATGAAATAAACATGTGAGATCTACACGTTTTGTTCCACCGTTTTGGATGCGCAACCTACTCATCAATGTGGAGTGGGGTCATTGCATTTGCTACACACTTACCAACTCAGCAATCTTCTCCTACCAACGCATGTCGTTAGTGGATTACATTGTGATTTGATGGTGCAGTGGTGGGAGTTTCCTGTACGAATTCTGCAGATGCAATGGACGGCGGCGGTGGGAGGCAACCGGAGGAGAAGGGAGAGCACAAGTGTTTCTCACTACAAAAATTCAAGCTCTATGAGACTCGGTCGAAGCTTTATATTCAGCTTGTTTCTATGGAGTATTCAGGGAGCGGTTTCAGAAATCAAAGGAACATATCCCATGACCAGTCCACACAGATTCAAAAATAAAACAGCAGCTTATCCCATGAACAGTCCAAACAAAACCAAAAATAAGCGACGACTTATGTATTTCTCTGAAATTTTCAGGCTTTTTAGATGAAATGGCAGTAATGATGAAAGAGAATATGGGAGGTGAGGAATATGATGGCTTTGTTGTCCAGAATAGCCAGGGACGGCCTCGGCCTCTCAAATATTAGATATTTAGCTAGCTCCACAATAATACAAATTCAAGACACAACAATTTTGATAATAATTCACAAAATTGATTTTTAGATTTTAAAATTTAAAATCAATAAAATAATAAAATTTCTTCTCTTTTGAACAAAAACTTGACAAATTTCATACCAATCATTCCCTGAACAATTCAATGGAGTTTTCCAAAAACTTGTAGAGCTGGAATCTCCTCAAATCAACTGCAGCATTACTGGAGCTATGATACCACAATAATGGCAAAAGTGTCCTCAAACACGTAATTTTATTAATCAGAAAAAAAAATAAAAAAAAAATAAAAAAAAAATAATTACATAATTTGATTATGCAATAATTTACTTTACACCCGAACAACCAAACACTCTTGCAATGAGCTATTTATAAGCTCCATGCCTTAACTACCTTTAATTATGGATCACTTATTAAATAACAAGTGTTTATTTACAAAAAACGCTATTCAAAACAACTAGCTAACAAATCTCCTAAAATAAAGCCTAAGATACGACACTTTTAAAGAGTCGTATCTTGTTACAACAATATACTAATTCTAAATGTCTCCATTAAATAATTAAACATTCTAAAATAATAATTATTAATTTAATATCTTAAATTAATAATTAT